>CM021531.1:3194100-3210043 GCA_010994315.2 Pisaster ochraceus
AACTGTAAATTGTTTGTTTAGAAATTGGATGACATTATCGATATTCAGATCGCGAGGGAAAAACATTCCACGTGGAAGAGAGAAACAGTTTACTTTTCATTTTCTTTGTAATTTGACAGCTGAAGTCATAATAAATGGCCTGCAATCAAGGCATTAACCTTGTCAGTATCTTAGGTTCACAGTCTTGAAGAATCTTGAGTACAATGTGTGATTATTTGCCGGTATCGCTAACAATATCTGCAGGCAACACAAACACTTCTCCAATTAGGTTATAGCTGTGCACAGCGGGACGCTGCGGCGCACTGCGGCCCCGGACAATATGACAGCAGAGGACCACGGTCAAGAACAAAGGTGTGCCAGACCCGCAAAGGGGGCAACAGGCGATCCAATTGTCCCGTAGAGTGGGTAGGAAATCAAGTTTGTGAGGAGGTAATAGAGGAGGGTATGGAAATGATCAGAAGTTGTCACTGATTGGAAATTGAAGATGACAAGAAGGCAGGGTGAAAATGGACGTCTCGGAAAAGGATGAATGTGGCGTGGAATTAAATCAAGGGCTGCCACTTCAAGCGAAGGGGGACTATCAAATGTACTGTAAGGCTTAACTTTCCTTGGTCCCAGTATGTTCACCACATAACGTAAATTTTTTAAAAAGAAGAATTTGCAAAACAAAGTTTACGTGAAAGAAACCTTTCTAAAAAGGACCAGGCTTGATTTACACAAAGAGCTAAGTGCCAATAAATGTTAACCGCTAAGCAAAGTGGGATGTCACATTGCAATTCACCATGGAGATATTGACAACTTATCTTTAAACATGAATATCAGTGCTGTGTTATATCTAGACCTGGTCACTCAATTCTTATATCATTTATAGGGTAATATAAGGGCTGGTGTTAGAATTAGAGTTAGATTAAGGATTTGGGTGGATTTAGGGTTGGTATCTGTCAAAATGTAGCAACTTAAATATAGTCAATTTCCCATACTACATGTCAGTGCAGGTTCTTTCCGTCTAATTTTGAAATAAAATACATGTAGTTGTGAATAAAAAAACAAAGCAATCCTTGGAATGCCGGTCATGCAATGTTTTTGCTTTGAAACTAATAGCAACTTGAACTACCGAAGACAGAACAGTTATTTGTTATTTTCCCACACTCCAAGGCCTTGAAGTTTATCTTCAAAACTAAAACACGGTCGTTCTACAAACTAAAACAGATTCATAATAAATGTTTTCATTGCTTTACAACGAGTACCAAAAACCTATTTCCATTACTGAAAATAGCTACAAATGAGTGTCTTTATTAAAAGCACATGGTCCAAAATTTTTTTCCGTTCTGTTCCTGGAGGCAAATTGCCACCTATTGTGTTGAGTGGCCTTGACTGTAACAGATATTATGGAGCAGGATTTGATTTTGTTTTTATATGCACTGGGAAGGAATCTTGTCTCACTGATGCTTTGCTTCAAGAGGGAGAATCAGTTTATTTACAAACCAGGCAGTTTGGCCCAGTTTCCTCTTCTCTACTCCACACCGAATTGTTTGGGCTTTAAAAAAAACAATACTGGAATGGCTGGCCCTGTGAGAAGCACTTGTTGTTTGTGCCTACTGGGCCTCAGTCCTTCTGAATCCTTCACTTTTGTAACTGGACAATGAAGGATTTGGAACTGTAAGGTTACACCATTTTGAAATGAACTAATGGATTTACATGTGCAAGTGAACAAGGATAACTACCAGCCTATGAAATTAGTAAATAATGAGACAATTAACAAAACAAAAAAATTGTATGATAACTAGTACTTCTTAATGTTTACATGTGTCAAGCAGCTGGAAAAAAAACTAATCCCTCAGAAGGAGTTTGGCGTCATCCATGTTTCTGACTGCAGAAATGGTTTGCCCGCAAGAAGGTCGGAAGGCTGTAAAACCTTTTTCCAGGCACACAAGGTACAACAGTTGTGCCCCAGTAGAAGATAACAAGAAATAAAATGGCTCTTTTGAAAAACAAAAATAAGGCATTCTTCTGGGCACACAACCATTTTGCATAAATGTATGAATTAAAAATATTTAAAAAAGGAAACTTTCACACCTTTAAGAAAAAACAACTGAATCCCACCAAAAATCTCACTGATTATGAAAGTTCAAACCAGTACCAATCTTCAAGAGAAATATTTCTGTGCATCCAAACAAACTCAAAGTCATCGTAGGCCTATTTACAAAGAGTCAACTGTCATAATTTTCAAGTCAATCAGTACTCCTCCCACTTTGACACACTGTGAGCCTGATTTTTTTAACTGATCAGTCAGCCGGACTGGTTTGTTAGTTTGTTTGATGTTTTTGGTTGGGTTTTGAGCACATTTAATCTTACAGTTTTTAAGTGAAATACATGCTCAGGTGCTGGAAAGAAGCAATTACGAGAGAGACTCGTTGAGAGTTATTGAACAGAGGCAGGACAAGGTGCGACGGGACGTATTTTAAGAGGCGACAGTCCACTGAAAGACGTCATCGAAGAAAGATTTGAAGAGAAGAGAGGTAGATGAAGAAGAAGGAAAGCTCTTCTTGATGGACTTGAAAGAGAGAGAGAGTTACCTAAAGGGTTGAGAGTCACTGCTGACAAAAAGATCTAAATCTAGGATCCAACTTCTAGGAGGTGTGTTGACATGATGGCATGTCCACCTTTTTGGTTACAAGGATTTGCCTTTAACTTTTTTTACTGACTGGCAAGCAGGACCAGTTAGCTTGTCATTTCACTAGTCCATCAGCTTTCTCACTAGTCAATATTTAAAATGAAATAGGGATGCTTTTCAACAGTGGACTAGCCAGCCAGAACACTTGGAGTGAATTCTGACCGGTCCGAAGGTGTTTTAATGGCATTCGGCCAGGGGACCACTGTTAATGAAGAACACTGGTAACCCCTGGAGTTACAGATTTCCAGAATCTTTTTGGAACAGTATCCTCAGCACTAGAGAAGTAGATCAGAGGACATGATTTCTCTACATCTGAAGAAAATAACAACCATTTATAAAAAAAATAATAAAAGTCTGAATTCTGATTAAAGTATAAACATTTAAGATGAAGACAGTGGCCAAAGACCATGTACATGTAGCATGATGGAGACCTATGCAACATTATTCTCATCCAATGTGCAAGACCTGCCTTGAAAAAACGGAATACCGATGATGACAATGATGCCATGTATAAAACTTACACAGGGGTTTGATTACAGTAAAAGGCACCTACTACCAAAGTAAATGCTAAAACATCAGTTACAATCGGAAATTTATCTTCTGATCAATCCAAGCTTGTTGAAGATTGATTTACTTTCTCATGTTATAATTTATTCATGATGTGATCCCTGCTATAATTGTCTGGCTTTTTGATGTTCTATTTCTGGCTTGATCTGTTTGCAGAATTTGACTGCGCGGCGGTTAACCCTATTGATCGAAACGGGCCGCTAAGTCCCGTGATTTATTGATCAACCTAATAAATGTACACCTAACAACTATGTGTATTGACTATTGACTGATGATGTAAGATTGCATAATGTCTTCTATGTTGTCAGGATGTTCGTACACTATCGAGACAGATGGGCGTCTCGTAAAGCCAGGAGCAGGACAAGTTTTTAATTATGAACTGTGTTTTGTTTTTTCATTATGAAGATTCTGATGAAACGGATTATGAAAAATTAGAGCAAAGCCCAAATTAATTGTTTCTCGGCTCGTCAGAAAATCCATACAGTTGCAATACATCCTTTTGCTTCTGGTTGTGTAATTAACACATGCATACAAGATATTATTTTATCAAGATTTTATTATTTCCGGTTAACAGTTTTTGTTTTTTGTTTTCATTGCGATAAAATTGACATTTTCTTTTGAGTGTGTACATGCAGTCTTCCATAATGAGTGAAGGTTTCACCTGCCTATTCTCCAATCATTTCCTTTCTATATTTAAAACTGTCGACCGCTCATAACAGCCTAAGAACACAAGGCGACACAGGGTGAATTTCACCACACAATTAATATACATGGCGTACGTACAACCTTGCGACAAGTCACATTAAAATTAAGCATCTTTAGTGGTCTTTATTTCACCAAGGACATTAGATTTAGTGCTAATATGTAGCACTACATTAAGCTGTTAGTCAGCCGAGAGTGCCGACTGCATGCTGAGTGGGGAAGCTACATTACAATGTCGGCAAAGTAGTCACTCTCCATGACGCAGACGATACTTATTGAACTTACATCATGGTGCAGCCATCTTGATTTTCTCCCATACAAATCAAAGGAGCCAAACCGAGGCTGGAAGGGCAAATAGTCTGGTTCCTTTTTTTTGTACAATGACTATTATCATCCATTGCTGTTATTGGACACAGGGAACATGACCAAGAAAGACGGTGGCAGTACGAAAAGGTTATTGCCAACATTGAGTCAGCACAGTGCATGGTTATTGCATGCAGTACATGTATGGTGTACAGAAGAATGTTTTATCATTGAGTTGAGTTTAAAGCTTTGTCAGATGAAACCGACATTCAATAAATTCGTTATAAATTGAAGAAAAATGACAACAAATAAACAGCAAAATGAGCAGGGCACTTTACCACAGTTCAGTTTGTTTACCGCTATTGTAACTGTAACAGAGCTCCACATTTCAAGGGTAGCTACTTGCCTGTACACTATCAATAGTTCAAGGAAATTGAGCGTTACTGTCAAAAAACCACCGTTATCACTTATTTATTACTATCAACACAAATGTCAAGGTGATTGGAGATTACCTACTGTACCGCGCTCTCTCCATCGTACGGTAGTTCCGATAGCATAATACCGTTTAGTCTCATTGGCCATGAAGGGGATTTGGTCTTTCAGATATCAACAATACCGTGGAATCTGAAGGCAATTTAGTAAATCCAAATCTCCCATCAACCCAGAAAAGGTCAGTCAAAGTATCCCGATTTAACGTTTTATTTAGGATTGTTTAATATTTTGTAAATCGTGTCATAATTGTTTTAGTAAATATACCTTCGGCAATGCTTTGCATGTAGGACATGTGGTACTTTACTCTCCCTTCCTTTCACCTCTGTGGACCCTGGTTCGAATCCCATTCCCGAGCCCCGCATGTGGACTAGGTTCGACATTTGGGATTTTACAAAAGTTGCAAAACCATTCAACTACCGTTTTTTCAATAGTGACCTAAGAAGTGATATGCCTAAATATGGTTTGTACACAGTGCTCTGCAGGCAGGTCTGTCTAGGGGTTTCTTTACAAACGAAGTGACAAATGGGTTTAGGAATTAATTACTCATCAAAATAGTCCCAAAATTGCAGAAAATGCTGACAGTTCTGTAAGAAGTCAGCTTTATTTTGGTAGTAGACTTTAAAAAGAAAAAAATTGGTACGTAAACAATAGTTCTTAACACGTATGTTTGGCTGCGGGGCTTAATCGTAAAAATTGTTTAAATGGCGGCGATGTACTTCAGCATCTACAAATATTGAGCTGACAAAAACCAATATTTGTAAGACACATTTATGTAATTTTCTCTAATATTTCAATATTTTTTTACACATTGGTGTAAGGGTAAAAAAAAAAACAGTGACGACATAATTACACATGAAGTTTACACCTTTTGACAAATTTGTCAACTAATAAAAAAACAATTGAAACTGTCACTAGACTCACCCCCGAATTCATCAGCACTGCCAGTCAATCCGAGATTAGACTCTGACATCCGGCAGAGTGTAGTCAGGATGACGAAGAAAAGCGTTACACCAACAGAGAAATGCATTGGGACAAGTTGGGTACCAAACCTACTCCTGCTGAAACAATAATCCTTAAATAGACTTCTTGGTTTTTTTTGTTTTTTTTCCTGTTTTAGGATTCTGCAACAACTTTCACTTCATACCAGTTGGCGTTCCACATACCATATGAGCAGAAGGCAATTCCAAAGTCAGTTTATCTTGGCGAGCAAACTGTGGTTTAAGATCTCAGGAAAAACCACAGGTAAACTGTTGGGCGCTACCTTTGATGTTATGCACTGTCGTCTGAATCACACACAAGCAATGTCTTGTTGAACTGAGAAAGTACATTCATAATAAAATCCACAGAGAAGTATTTGAAGAAACTGTCCATCATTCTAAAATCAGCGTACGGGTACAGTTGAATCTCTCCATCGTACTTATGGGCAGGTTTTTTATTACACATTCCATTACAATTGATATTGTGCAATTAAACAAACATCGACGCTGACTAAACCTATAGAAGAATACCTCGGATTATCCTCAAGTAAATTGTATGAGATGCCGTACAAGTATAGACTGTGTTTCTTATTCCGCTCAATTTGAAAGTGACGTTTATTATTTTGTGAGTATGCTGTACCTCGGAAGCAAAATTACGTCCGGAGGAAGCACAATCAGATGATAGTTACTCCGAAGCTAAGATGCCCCCAGACTAATTAGAGAAGCATTGATACGCAGATGAGGTTTGGAGATATGTAGGACTGCAGACATTATAAATCCATCTGTTTATGGAGGAGCATTGCAAGATGATAACAGTTCAGGAGTCATCAGATGCCTTTTCTTATATCCCGGCAGCAAGTCGATGGCATCTCTGGCCTGGAAGCTAACTCTGCAACAGCACGGCAGGAGCACGACAAGCCTCCTCGCTGTGATCTGTCCTCCAGTCGGGAGTTCAATTTCACCCGCTGTAAAGCTGGCCAATCTGTAGTTTGTTAAGTCAACATACTACAAGAGACGCTGGATTCATGGACTATGAAGCCCCTTGCTGGCTACTTTCTTTCTTTCTTTCTTTTTTTTTGCTACTCAGGCGTGCATCCCCTCCACGAAAGCAGCCAATGGAAAAAGACTTGAAGATGATGCAATTAATAACCGGTGAGCTCTGGTTTCCAAACTCAAAGAGCACAGTGTTGCTTCCCAGTAAACAGATCGTCCAGTGTCCCGTCAAAAAAGCTCACGTTACGCTACCGTGTCTCCCAGCAGTCTTGAGGTGTTAGGGTTACCCCAGAGACTACTCAATCTAAAGAGCGCTCCAAACGATGAGGCATCCTTAAATATTACCTCCGTTTCTTTCAACTTAAACGATGCCAAACAAAAGTTCAAACAAGCAGAATTTGTAAACACGTCGGTTTTTCTAAAAGTTTTAGGGCATTAAAGCTCTATACATCATTCATTCCTCTGTTGTGTTAAGACAAAAAAAACACTGGCCATCTCACTTAAATACGGAAATGCAATCAGCTCTTGGCGGAAATGTCTTGGCAGCACCTTTAGGTATGAATCTAAACCAGGAACAAATCACTGTGGCCAGATGTGTCGCTAGCGATTAAGAAGGTGCACTTTGAATTTTCTTCCAATCTGGTGATTTTATCTAAAGATGGGTGATTTTTATCTAATGATGGATGCTAAAGCCTGTCACAGTGCGTGGAGGATGAAAGTCAACGCTGGCACAGTAGTAATCAATCACAAAGTGGAAAGCGTGTTTGCCCCCCGTCTTTCAAACTAAACAAAAACAAAACTGCTGCCCGAGCATGGTTTTTATCACCCACGTGCATCTGACGGAGAGAGAGCGAGAGAGATGGAGATAGAGAGCGAGAGCAGCAGTGTTTGCATATACCCCGAGCGGCAGAGTGTAACCAATCTCATCCACTATGGCCTCGTGATATTTTTCACCGATGTCTGTTGTGGCGTAGGCATTGGTGATGCGCTGGTGGTAACCCCTACCAAGTGGTATCTATACGCCTCTCTATCTCTCTCTCTCTCTCTGGCAGTCACTTCTTCCGCCGGCTGGACCAATCCCATCCGCCGCTAATTTGATCAAGTATTCATAATGCATTAAAACCATCGGCCTTATCCCCCTGTGTAGTTCTTAATGCAGGTGTAATTGTGTAGTGTGTGTTGTGGGGAACATGTGGTTCTTCAGCTGGTGAGGGTAATTACTAAGTCCAACTGTACACAGTTATATGTACATATGGTATACTGTTTGCTCACACACAGTCCGCTGCTTAACAATAGAACACGTACTACGATGTCAGTGCGCTCCACAGTGTATGCCAAATATCAGTAAATGGATCAGTGGTCATAATAGTATTGTACTTTGACAGATTCTACTGTAATAAAAAATTATGTATCAGCTAGTGAAATCACCACCGCCCCCCCCCCTCCATCACCGCCACCCCACCATCAGACTTAAGTAGGTTGCAGCATGTATTAACCAAAACATATGTAATATGAAGAGGTGACATTTCTGACAGGGTATGCCAGTGTGGGGGTGGGGGGATGGCCTCTGGTGTACTGGTCTTGGTCTTGTTGCCCATTTAAAAAGTAATGCCCAATTGATGCTGCCATTTTGTAATGGAACAACACTTTTTGAAGAATGCGGAGCCAGAAAAGAAGATGAAGCCAGAGAGACAATCCTCTCTGAAAAGCTAAAAGAGGAAAAAAGGACATCTAAAAAAAATTACAAATTTTTACAAACTCAAGGAGCTCTCCCTTACAGCCAAATTTTGAGGAGGAAACACTCAACTGTTGGCAAATATTTTAGTGGAATTGTTCCTTTAAAGGTCAAGAGGTCAGGAAATATAGGATAACCATCAGTGAAATTATTGGAGTAATTTTGCTGTGTTTAATGTTTATACAGTCATATTTTTTATTTCAGACATCCTGCATCAAATATGCAGTAGATTAGAAGAAAGTTTGTTTTGTTTTGTTTTCTTTTCTTTTCTTTTCTTTTGTTTTTGATTTGTTTTTGTTTGGGTTTGTTTGGTTTTATTTATTTATTTATTTTTTTTTTTTATTTTTTTTTTAGGTGTTAATGAAAGGGCAAAAATATTAACTTGTACTCAAAAACATCTTCAAGCAATCATTAATACATTGGGTTTTGGTTTGTTTGTTGTTGTTGGGTTTTTTTTTTTTGGGGGGGGGGGTTTCAGGGGGAGGGTTTAGTTGTTGGGCAGAAACAAGTTAGAATATTCAGCACGACAAACAAGGTTTTTTTTATCTGGTAGGAGCCAACATGTATATTATTGACAACTATACAAGATACTAACTTTAACAAAGTGATAAAAAACTGATATGCTCAATAAAAATGGAATCGACCTTTGAACAGTACGCTTTCAAAGTTAGTTTCCCTGGAATCCTCTCTGTGTATTATTGTGTTTGCTTGAAGGTGTACCTTTGTTTGGTTTGATGGTCTTGCCAAACTTTACTATTAATTTATTGAAGTCGCCGAGGTCATTCATTACCTGGGGGCCTAAATAAAGTTCATCAGGAGTCCTAGAGTCAGGTACCTATTGAAAGATGATTTACATGTTGGTTTTGCAATGTGTTGTTCATGCAAGGATGTACTTGAGACGGGGTTTCATACCACAACAAAAAAGCGTCCCCTCCTCCTGTTAGTTCAAAGGCCTTTTTGGGAAAAAAACAAAACATTGCTGGCGACATTTTCTCAAAGTTTGTGAAGTATTACCAAAATAAGCTTGGTGTGAATAGACAGAAATTGTTTACAGTATCAACATTCCCTGCAAAATTCTATCAAACATTGAGAAATTGTGTGCTTGGTACTGACCTACAAAAGTTGTAGTCTTTGTCAGTGTTTGAATGGACATAGTCACGGTCATGGGTACACATTTCACTGGTGTCCCTGTTTTGAACAACAGTTTGGATACAACTGATTTCAACATAAATCAACTGATTCAGCGCTGTGTCAATGAGGAATACTCAATGTTTATCTGTTGTTCATGTTCTGTCTTTGTACCCAAACAAAAAGTGTTACTAGGAAAGACTGTGCACGTATACACTGTCATAAAGTATGTAATGAAAATGTGACAGACGACAAGACTGACGTCATAGCAACCACAATTTGCATACAGGTGATACTGCTAACACTTCTGACAACTGCGGATCAATTGTACTCTACCCGAACATAAAACGCATCATACACTCCTTCAAATTAAAAAAAAAAAGAAGAGAAAAAAGAAAAAAAAAGAGAGATTTTGACATTGTTGACTGCCATCTGATTCAAGTCTGGTAATCAATAAGCGAGACCATGGGAGAGAGCTGCAAGAGATACTCGCAGCGGAAAGACGAGAGAAAACACGATAAAGGAAATCTGTCATTTTTATTAATATTTGTTACTGACGTTTTTAACAAGAATCAGGGGGGGATGTTACGCGTATATGAGAAAATCTTGTCAAAAGGTTAAATATTCCTTTTATGAATTCATAATAACTCTGGCTTAAGGGTCTGCACAGCATTCTTAAGATTGAAATAATAATTTTTCATCGTTGTACACATAACATACATGGTATAAAAGATGGTCGGGGTGGGAAACTTGCTAAACACAGACAAATCTTGCTCAGCTATAATAAAACAGGCT
The DNA here is from genome assembly GCA_010994315.2 of Pisaster ochraceus. Classification (NCBI taxonomy): domain Eukaryota; kingdom Metazoa; phylum Echinodermata; class Asteroidea; order Forcipulatida; family Asteriidae; genus Pisaster; species Pisaster ochraceus. Next base: position 3,204,467 of record CM021531.1, read on the forward strand.
ACCACCCAAAATGTCATTAAGTTTAGATTGTTGCCACTGGTGCGCAAGTGGCTATTGCTTGGCAAAGAAATTTGCTAAGCAGTATTTTCTGCTTAAAAGCATTATGAAATTGGGCCAGGGATATCTCTAAAATGGACTTTGTACTCTTGACCTCCCTGGGGCAAGGGAGGGTGATAGAAACGTCCCCGTTTTCGTTGTCTTCATGGACTTTTTATGTTTCTGAGATTCACTCCAAATTCAATTAATAGACAAAAGTTGAACCAATTCGAAATTGAATCAAGACAGTGATTAGATGACAGCAACTCCTGCCCTCAAAAATGAAAATGGACCCAGTGACCTAGAATTACACCTTAGACCTCAAAGCGACATGACCCTGAGTGACCTTTTGAGCGCTCCACTCTGACCAAGTCCGGCTTTGAACCCTGGTAGAAATTTGTCAAGATAGATGATTAATCAGTGGTTTCTGGAAGGACAGGGAATGATAAATGTCTTGCACACTGTTGTTGTGACTTGGGAGTCTCCCAGGAGCTCTGGCTCGCTGACAACTTTCCTGGCCAGGGGAAACCTGGTGAAGTACAGTTGGAGCCTGGACAGTCCAATTTTATGGTATGTTGTGTTGTGATGAGAGGCTGTAAACACATGTATACACCTTTGACATTTAAGGGCACTTGCAAAGTGAATAAAAAAAGGCTCCATTAATTTTGTTTTAAAAACTATGCAAATTCATTTGGCGCTTGATATGTGGCATGGGGTAGTCCCCCACCCCTACCCCCCCCCCCTCTATTGTGTCTTGATTGCGTGCTTGGAATCTCAGGAATTCTTCAGAGGATTTTAGAGGATACTTCGGTACAAGAGTAAAACAGTAATATGGTTTGTTTTATCCTTCCCCAAAAAACATTTGAATCTGAGAAACCATTCCTGCATGAATCATTCCTCGGGTTTCTGAGAGACGGTGTCCATTCCCTAATGATGCGGCCAGAGATGCAGTTGCTACCCGCTCTCAGTCTCACCTCGCTTAACGCGTATGGATTCAACGTTCTTGTGAAAACACCGTGACAGTCTTTAGCCTTTTTTCTCAGCAAGTAGACACTGAAATGAATGTGTCTTTTAGTGTTTTTGTCTTGATAATGTTGCATATAAATCAGTATTACACTGACAAAAACCAAACTACGACCCTACTTAAGACACAATGAACCATCTTACGAAACTGGATAATTGGGGGAAGGGGGAGGGTAAGCACCTTCTTTTTTTTTCTTCCACTGTCTTTCTTTCCATTACAATGAGAACCTGTAAGCTTTTACATCCAAAACAGAACTCTAGGGAACATCCAGGGACATTTCCCATAACCTTTGGACAATGCACATTTTGTTTAAACTAACAATATCACCCTTTAGCATTGAACTTTTCTATACAGCAGAGTTGGAGAGCTTCCTTGTAACGTGTTCAATTACAGAGGACATTGAGCCTGCCTTAGGTGTATTCTGGAAGATAAAATGTTTTAAAATGGCAAATGTGAAGATAGGAAATGGACATGTACTGCAAAGACACCAAAAACTAACACTGTGTCACTCTTGTTCATAATTCATTTAAGCCTGCACTGCGCTGCATTCAATACTTTGAATGTTTGTTTTTAATTTTGTATTTAATTTTTTTTTAAGAAGCTTGCCTAAACTGTACTTCAGAAAGATAATATCAGCAAATCATCCTACATGCATATTTCAGCACAACAACAAAGTTAATATTAACTCTCAAATTTTATCTAACAAAACATCTACTGGAAAGTTTCTGTTTCGGAAGCTCTCGTTAGACAAAAAAAAAAATTGAAAGAAGTGAATGGATGTGATCACTTCAGCATTATTAAAACAAAAATTGACTGGAAGTCATCCTCTTAGCCATGGGCTCTGTCTGCCGTTCATGCACAACAAGAGCTCACCGCTCTTTAATCAATAAAAATTCTTCTTCTTTTTTTTACCCCCTCTTTCATGAGGCATTTTTATGGGCCTGTCTGCATGCACCTGTCATAATGGGAATGAAATCATGAATATGCCAACATAAAGCTCTGCGTTTTAGTCTTCAGTCATAATTCTGTTTAAATGAAGCCCCCTGGTTAGTTCTGATTTAGGTCACCTAAAAGGTTACGTGATACCGACCGCCATTTGTGAATTATCCCTGGATAATAACAGGAAAATAGCATCATTTCCACCTTTACACCAAAGGGCAGAATGATGTTTGGTTTTAGAGATTCTCCAAATCGCCACCAAAACAAAAACTTAAAGATTTGAGCAAAATGTTGGCTCATGCCTTTAAAATCATTTTACGAGTGAGCAGCATCCGCAAAGATTGCCTTCAGATCCCCTGGTTTTTCCTTTGGGTTTTGTTTTTCCTATCAGGTACCCTTGGTTTTTCCTAAGGGTTTCCTAGATTTTTCCTAAGGGTTTTCCTAGATTTTTCCTAAAGGTTTCCTAGATTTTTCCCAAGTAAGGGTTTCCTAGATTTTTCCTAAAGGTTTCCTAGATTTTTCCTAAGGGTTTCCTAGATTTTTCCTAAGGGTTTCCTTGATTTTTCCTATGGGGTTCCCTTTGGGGTTTTTTTCTTTTCATTCTCTTGGGTTTTTTGTCCTATGGTTCCTATGGCTTACTTTTGATTTCCATTAGTTCCCTTGGTCTTTTCCTATGAGTTTCCTTGGTTTCTCCTATGGTGCCCTTTGAAATGTCAAATTATGTAAGTGCACTTTATTGCAGAAGTGCCAGAGGAAAAGTGCTGTGTCCCTTAAAGATCAGAGTTATGGTCTTTTAGGCTACCTTCTTCTCCCTTTGCTGGCAACTTTCGTCAGTAACTCCCCTTTGCATTTTTTGCTAACGATAGGCCAACTTTCTACATGTGTAGGGAATGATTTTAAAGAATTTGTGATGGTTCAAAAAATTCGGAAGGATAACTACAGGAAACATTTGACCAAATTCACCAAATCAGGCCAAAAAAAAGCATGACCAAAGGCCAAGTATCTTAATAATAAAAAAATTCCCTAAATAAATATTAACCTATGAACTGTAAACATTACCATTGCAAATTAATATTTTTTAAAGTCATTATTTAACTAAACAAACTGGATTACATCAAAGTCCGAACAACTTTTTCTTCTTCTTCTTTAAACGAACATGCCAACAACCATTCTTCCATGAGTGCCCTACTCTGCCGAAACACCTAAGTGGTCGGCGAGAGAGCGTGCACAAGTAAAGTATAAGCTTATTATTGCATCAGTCTCCACTACCTGAACAAATGCCATCCTGCCGTGATTGGGACGCAGGAAGGGAACGACCCTTTTAGCCGAATCACACTTGGCAAATTTAGTGAGATAGACGATGCCATTAAGCCTTTTGGACTCCTAAAGAGATCAACATTTGAATCACAAACATGTATTATGTGTATATTCCAACACTTGACAGAACAGCTTCTCAAAAGAGCTGTTATGAAAAAGAAAAAACTCTTTAGCTAATTAAAATTGAGTGGGCAGCCAGTGAAAAGCAATATATACAAGACAAATTATTGCTTCTTTAACAACTCAGGGGTGAAAGTTGTTTGCTGACAAACAGGTCTGAAACTCGGACCATAATTTCAGCTTCTTATTGATTTCCAACTTTACATAACCCCTTGAGTTTTATATTTCAAGGAGCCTCTGTGATTGGTGACCTTAGCACAAGAGAAGTAGATCAAAGAGCAGGATTTCTTCATATTCGGGCCCGATTTCATAGCGATGCTTCAGCAGAAAATGTTGCTTAACAATTTTCTGCTAAGCAGAAATGAGCAGGAAACCAGTCACAAACTGTACATGAGACATAGTAGTTTGGCTGGTAACCTTATTCTGGTAAGCATAACTTTATGTGCTTAGCCCTAAATTTATGTCCTGGATAAAGTTACCAGCTACTTTTCCCAACAGACAAACATAAAAAAAAGTCTGAAGTCTGCGGTTTCTCCTCCCTGTAAACCTACAAATCGAACTCCCACTTGTTGATAAAATTGTGTAAAAATACTTAGTGCATACAGACGTGTACTTTCATGATGGCGTGTCAGGGCCGAGCGGTTAAGAGCAACGTACTCAAGCTCTGGTGTTTCTGATCAGCAGAGTGTGGGTTCGAGTCTCGGTCTTGACACTTATGTCCTTAAGCAAGACACTTAACCATTATTACTTTGTCCTTTGGACGAGACATAAAGTGGCGTGTTGTGGCCAAGCGGTTGAGAGCAACGTACTTAAGCTCTGGTATTGATGATCAGCAGAGTGTGGGTTCGAGTCCCAGTCGTGGCACTTTTGTCCTTGAGTAATTGCTTTGTCCTTAGGAGGGGACATTAAGCTGTAGGTCCTGTGTACTAGCATTGGTATCTCATGTAAAAGAACCCAGAACACTTATTGTAGAAGAGTATGTTTTATCTTTTGTGGTTCAAAAAGCACGCACCCTTGTTTACAGGTTTCCTCAGGTCTCACAATTCCCACAATTTCTTTTTCCAAAACCTGTCCTAGAAAACTCTCTCTTTGTTTAAGCGCCTTGAGTAACTTATTGGTAGATTCGTGTGCTATACACATGTAAGAATCCGGTATTTATGGTAGGGCCTACATGATTTATTTCCTGATATCCATTAAAAAATCATCTAGGACAATTAAGTAAACTACGATCCGCAGTCAGCTTGTAATATTGTCAGTGATACTATAACCATCGCAGACCGCACGCATCTGTAATTAGCAAGTGCTTAATGGACCCAGTAGAAACAAAAAGAGTAAAGTCAATTTCTGTTCTGCAAACAAATCACAATCCCAAATGAGTGAGTCTAACCTTGCAGTAAAAAACAGCAAAGTGGGCTTCTTTATTTGGTTTAGGGTTTTCTCTCCGTTTTTTTTTTTAATGTCTCTTTTATTTGGGTGGGGGGGGGGGGCATCTTTGTAAGCTCCGATCCTGTTACTGCTTCCGGAGGCAAGACCAGGACTACTTAGTTTGAGTTTGTACAGCAATTAAGAGGCTGTGGATGAGCTCCGCCCATGGTTCCAATACGTCTGTTCTAATTAACCGAGCAAATTTGTTTGCAATCCATTTGCGGTTTCATTGTGTCACGGATCCCTTTTAACTGCCATTTTTTGTAAATTGAGGCGCGGACCAACATCGAAAGAACAACAAATAAGTCTTTAGTGAGTAGATCGTGATTGAAAGGTTTTTCAATGTGTACATGGCGGTAGAGGATTTATATTACCTTTTTTGTGGCAGGCCTAAATACAGTGTGGGGGAAATCTCATTATTGTTGGATGTGATTGATCTTTTCAATTCTACTCCCTTGCCATTTCTACGGACTTTCACATTTTAACTTACAGAAATGCAGAATGAGAAAATCGCAAATTCGCTATGCAGGTGAGCACAAATAATGCATCGGAGAGAATATTTCCAATGTTTGCAACATGGCGAAAGAGAAAGCATAAAAGTGAAATTTTACAATATTTGCAAAGTGGTGCAGGAAAAAAATAAACCTGAAATATCAAATTCAATATGCAACTTAAAACAAATAATACATTGGAAAGAAACATTCCAATATTGACTG
>CM021531.1:3238391-3253077 GCA_010994315.2 Pisaster ochraceus
TGTAGATGTTTACAGTCAGAAGTCTTCAACATCACTTAGCATCTGCTGAACAGTCTATTATATGATAATGTTCTCAATAAACAAATATATATTGACAAGTTGTATGTTTAAGTACAACAGCATTCCGGGTCTGGAATTTCATCTTTGAGAGGGCAAGGCCACTTTCATTTTGCAAAGGGAGGGCACTTCCAGTGACAAATCTTAAAGTCTATGAGAAACCTTTTGAAGGGGCACCAAGGGCCAATACAGAGGCAAATGAATGGCCTCCATTGCCTCTGTGTAATTCCAGGGCCTGACGTTCTCCCTTAACAGTGCTAGTAGAAACTCCCGAGGACCAGTCAAAATTCTCTCCAAGTGGTCCGGCTGGCTAACGTAGTTCAGTGTTGAAAAGCATTCCCATTTAATATAAAAATGTGAGCCAGTGAAGAAGCTGGCAGACTCTGAGTGAAACAACACGCAACCTGGTCCTTCTGGCTAGTCGCCGAAAAAATTACGAGCAAACCCTGATCGCAGTACGATGTACGTACAGGTAAAGCAAAGTTTACCGGACTTCAAAGAACTCAACTAACAACTTAAATAAGTAAAACATTAAAACATTACTGTGGGTACATAAACTGTTGAGAGGGGGGTGTTCTGTACAAATCAATGTACTTTTTCGTACAATGTACATTTGAATAGGAAATGGGGTAGAGGGGCACATTTCATTTTCACCATATTTACACCGTAATCACCTGATTACACAGAATCAGATATGACCTAACAACCAATCAAGCATGGAAAGGGCAGGGTTTTCCCCTGTTCCCCCGAATACAGCCAAAAAGGGTACAGCAAATTTGTGTGACTCACGGAACGAAAACAAGTTGATGACTTTCGTTTTCCAGCTTGAAATTTTAGACAATTTCAAAACCTCGTGTACACTGCAGAAATGCAGTTGCCAAACCCAAGGATGATACAAGCACCACCACGTACACATTTTGCATCTAATAACAGTTCGATTTTACATACACCTACACACTACATCCATAAAAACATCTCCACATGTACATGTAGTACGATCTTTCTGATGGGTTATGCAGGCACTTTGAAAACAAAACTTGGGGCCTTAACAACTCAACAACTGAATGTAAGTTAACTGTGCTTTTGCAAAACAATTTGTGTAGCAGTGTTTGAACTTGCAGGGACTATCTAGTGCTTTGTAAGTGCATAGCAAGAAACTGGCCTCTGAATCGCAATATTCTAGATGGCAGAGCACTGTGCAATGTTAAATGGCCTGACTGTCCCCAAGCCTTCACAATCCAACTGCATGTTGTGTTTGATTCTGTTGGACTGAGGACAGCTCCAGTAAACTGATTATGCTTCACATTGGGATCCCGCATACCACCATAATCAGAGTCCAACAGTTTGAGTGTCGAGTTGTATGGACTGAGGACTGCACTAATTGTGCTTTACATGGAATCAGGCATACCACTAAAATGAGTCCAACAGTTTGAGTGTTGAGTTACCCATGCATTTGGTTATTAGAGGACCCTAGCAAATTAAGTCAGGAAAATTAGAGCTGTATGATCCGTGATATAGATGTTACAGTGTCATACAAAGCTAGCATATAGTGTAAAACCCCTTTATAATTAATACTGAGCAGACAGTACAAAGTGCAGATGTTTATCAGACAACGATGTCAGCTATTCAGAACTCCCAAAAGTGACTCTTGTACTTTGAACTGCCACATATCCATGGAGGTAGACCATGTACACATCAAGTTGTCAATGAGTTTTGGATCCAGAGGAATGCCAAAGCAGGATACACATGTTTTTTTGCTTCTTTCACCCAAAGTGTCACGAGTTGGCAATAATTAACCTGGCTGTATTTATAAAGACGGAAGAGTTGCTTTTTGCGCATCGTGTCCTTCTTCGGGCTTCTTTGGTTCACTATTGTTGTGGTTGTTGCTGGTGATGTTGCTGTAATTATTCCTTCCTTTGTAATAACTTTGTCATTAGTGATGGATTTTGTTTTTAATTAGTAGTCAGTTTTAATGGTTTTCTTCTAATGTGTTCTCATGGCCACTTAAAAAACACAATTTTGATTTAATGCGTCTCACTAAAAGAAAATAATTTTTCAAATAAATAAGTAAACATTGTTTAGTGCAAAATGTGTCCCAACCTATCGACCAAATTGAATTTTTATTTTTATTTTTTATTTTTTTCAAAATCTCACACTAGATGCATTTCCAAGGATAATGCCCAGGAAAATGTGGTTGACCTATTCATCCTTGAATTGTTAACCCTGGCAAACTCCCCTGGAAATAGCCATTTCCCTGGAACTTGCTACCCTTTGCCTGGGAGCGAGGTTAAGCAAGATAACTCCAGGGTTAGCACACTGATGAGGGCTCATTTTCCCCAGGTAAATTGCATCAAGTGTGAAACAAACATGAGGTGGCGGTTGGGTTAAAAACTCACAAGGAATTTCCCCAGAGTTTTATTTCCTGTAAAAATGAGCTCTGCAATGCAAAAAGGGCTTAATCGCGACACGTCGTATGATTTGTGTTTATATGTTTAAGGTCGACCGAAATCATTGCATAGAATGGAAAGTGACACATGATGGGCAATATACAATCTGCATGTTACACTAATACGTCCCAAACTCTCATTGCCATTCTATAATTAAGGGTATAATCACATAATTAAGTTGTCTCCCACAGCAGACAACCGTGTCACACTTCACAAGGTCTTAAAGGAGATGTTCCGTCTCAGTAGCTCTAAGCCGTACACTCTTGGTAGAAAAATTGTTAAATGCACCGTAACCAGAATGAATTTTTTAAAAAACATTCAAGTTACAAACTAGGCCTACAGTTCCTCCCCAAAACCCTTGGTAATAATTCAAGAACCTGTCAGTATCTGTAAACATTTCACACTATTTGTTGACTTATTATTGTATACCGAAAGGCCCAATTTCATGGCTCTGCTTACCGCAACATTCTGCACTTAATGTACAGCCCATGTATCATGTGTTTTACAGGGCGGGGTAAGCGCAGAATTCTGAGGTAAGCAGCACCCTCATATTGGGCCTTGGCCTTGAACTTTGAAAGGGGGGCTCTCTTGGTAAGGGACAGCCATACATCTATGGGGAATGTAACAGAGGTACCACACAAAAGTAGCTTTTGTAAAGTAGCTCTAGTAGCTTTGATTCTACATACATATTATATCTATTGCCACAATTGAAATAAGCAACGGTGATAATCAGCTGTCTTTGTATTCTATTTTCCCAACATACACATTCAGTTAATTAGACATACACATTTTTCTGGGAAGATTGGTGCGTGAACATTGTTTCCCCCATGAATTACCCATCATGTACTTGTCCTGTGGTTAAAGGAAACATGCCCCGTTTTACATCGCTGTTTTCTGTTTTGTTTTAATTGCTTTTCTTTTTGGGGGTGGGGTGAGGAGATGGAAGAAATAAGCAAACTAATTCCTATCCTCAAAGTTGTCAACAAACACAATACAACAAACCTGTAATTTGTACTTGGTATTTCATCAACATCACAGTTGTAGTAGGGTTGTTGTGACATCAACGGTTTGTGGTTTGACAGGAATTTAGCGTTGGTGCATATCGGGCTGATTTCGAGTACGGCAATCAAAGTGAAAGTCCCTGATTACATTCTTCAAATGTTAGGTTTCTTGACTCGGACACTATTTTCGAGGGAATAATTTCTCCGGATGAATGGTACTGGCATGAACTAGCTGAAAAGTTTATTGATAGTTACCAGGCCTGTGTGATATGGGTTTTTTTTAAATCCAGGGGTTTCCAAAATTTGCATCTTGCAATCTGGGCTATTTTGTACAACAATCAGGGAGATATTTATAATTATATTCAACAAATAAGGGATAACGTTTTCATAATCTTGAGTTTTTCAAATTTATTCATCAGAACATGGAAAAGATTGGTTTATTTTCATGGAATTTTCTGCAGAATCGAGGAGAGCTGCTAGTCCTGCGCTACGTCTTGTACAAGCCAAATCCATCAAGTCCTTCGCAAGAGACGGTAAAATTAGTGTGTCCAGTCGACAAGCATGTCAGAGCTAGAGTTAATGACTTTAAAATCCATGGCCTGCGTCCAGTCATTAGCTTTTCAAATTAAAAACATCTCAGATAAACAACGCAGAAAGGAAACTAATTATCTGTCATGCACTGATACATGTTAATGCAAGAAATTCATATGAAAAGCCTTCAATATTAAATTACTAGACAGGAGTCTCAAAACTAATTATGACTGTTAATTGATACTTTAAATCAATAGTTTAAAACCAATCTTTATTTAAGTTGTTTAATTCTGTTGGACACAAGTCTCCCAATATACATAATAGGCCTATAGGCCCCTAATGCATACATATTGCACAATAGATAATGCAGGCCTGTATGCTTCGTTTTTGAAAGAGCAAGGGCACCAAGGCATTTTCTCCTTGGTAAAGGGCACCCTATGAGGAAATTGTTAATTTCTACTGTAGCATTTCAAGGGCACCAAGGCAATGACCAGGGGGCATGGAGGCAATCGCCTTCGTTGCCTCCGTGAAGTATCAGGCCTGGAAATTTAAAATTTCAATTTTGTAAACTGACTGGATAAAGAGCCTGAGGTGTACCATTGGTAAAATCTTAAATTCTATGGAAAACCCATTGAGAGGGGCACCAAGTCGTACACCGGGGCAACAGGGGCCATGGCCTCTGTGGAGTAGTTACATGCCTGTTTCATAGAGCCACTTTTAAATTATTGCTTAATAACGTTATGCTTAGCAAAAATAAGCAGCATACCAGTTGCAGATATGACACGTGATATGGTATTACAACTGGTAACCTTATCCGGTCGTTGTTGCCCAAACCAAGAATAATCTGGTATAGCTATCTATTTAGGATTTAAACATCCCTTTCTCAAGGTGACTTTTTTATATAGATCCTACTTATGTGGGGACGCTCTAATCAGATCCAGCCAGTGAATGACAATCTCGACCTTAGAGGGACCAATGTCGGTATACCATCATGAAACCACTTAGTTTCCTACGGGAGGAAGGAAACTCTCCAAAACCAGTGGATTGGTGATTTCAAATGTTTCCGATGCTAGCTTTTATGACACCTCAGGAAACTCACCAAATACAAGTAGAAACTTGTGGTGCACAACGTACGTATGTAGATACGGATGTGGATTGTGGATCAAACTTAAAGTGAAGATTGTTTTTTCGAAAATGTTTGGAGATGAGCAAAACAAAATTGACAAGAGTGGGATTTGAACCAACGCCCTTCGAGCTAACTTGCTGGATGTCACTGGTTTAAATCCCACTCCAGTGAATTTGTCTTTGTTCAACCCCAAACTATTTCAACTTTACCCAGTCAGTTTTCCTTGTGGTTTAATTACTTGTTTTTCAAAAGGCTAGTTTGTTTTTTGGTCGGGTTTTGGGTTTTTTCCAAACTCATCAAAAATACACATCATGAAACTAATCAGTGAAAATGTAATCAGATTTTGAGGGAGAAAAACAACAAACAAATGCTTTTTGTTTTCCTGATAGTCACGGATTGTTTAGATATGCCCGGATTGTTTAGATATGCCCGGATTGTTTAGATATGCCCTTGAAATGATTCAATTTATCTCCTTATTTTTTTAACTCATAAATGAGACTGCTTCAAATGAAGAGTTATTTTAAGGATAATTCAATCGGAGTCAGATGACACAGATTTCCAGCAAACAATCTGCTCAATTTAAAAATCGCTCGGTCGATCTTATTGCATGAACCTCACATCATGAAATCACATCATGAAATCAGTGTTGGTATTTAGTAAGGATAGCTCTAAGGGATCAATGAACTTTGGCATGTTACGCTGTAACAGTATATTTTTTTACTATTTCAAAATGGTCTTATTCCATTATATCATACACTTCCTTTAACTCAAATGGTTGTCACTGTGGTAACATAATACGCAATACACCGGTAAACTAACGACACAGAAAGAGACAGCGGCGGTTTTGTTGGGATCTTCACTCAGACCTACATTGTCTAGGAGGGGGGGGACAAATCTATTGTGAAAGTCTAGACAATCTGGAAGTGACGTTAAACTAAAACTGCCGAGGTTAAATGAACATCATGACCAACAACATACAACATACACACTTATCTTACATTACAATAATCAACTGTCAATTGCAAACAATGTCTATTATTTGTGTAGTTTTCAATTCCTTTCAATGAAGAGGAGTTTCTGCTCTTTTTATAGTCAATTAATCTCACGCATAATTGCACACTCTGTAATAATGTGTGTGTTGTCGGCACAAGACAGTTTTTGTTTTGTGTTCCTCGTGATTTCAAAACATAAATGAATACATGACAAGGAAAGGCTAAGTTACATAACCTTGTGTACTTATGCAGGGTTCTACCATAAGCTAGCCTATCGATCTGATATGCAGAGATTTTGGGGCTGATATGTAATCAAATATAGCCCGGATAGAAAACTGTTTCACTTAAAAATAGCTGTTTGAATGATTTATTTATATCAATCATTAACAAACTTTCACAGGATGCTCTATATCCCAGTGGAGCAAATATAGACAAAAAATAAATACCAATTTGTCTATATAAACAAATTGTCAAATTGTTGTCCAAGATCCCGATTTCAAAAAACCTTGAGAGAACCACGACACAGATGGCTGCAAATTAGACCTCTGACAACTTTAACTTCAGACCACTCATTTCTACACGAAGCTAACCATGTGAACGAAACTTAGACAAGTTTTAAGAATTAATCAGTCAATTAATCAATCAATCAATCAATCAAACAATCGATCAATCAACCACTGTGTTTCCAAATCAATTCATAAAGGTCTGAACAAACTAATCAATTAAAATAAGTATTACAGTTAGTAGGACTGGACCAACGGTATGCTTTAATGCTTAGAACAGAATATCAGCAAAGATGTGGAGGGGGTTAACGAAAAGCAAAGCTTGTGGAGTGTGCAACTCCCTCATATGTAAATTATCTGTGCTATAGGTTAGGTCTGAACCTGGGGCACAAACAATGCGGACACACTTTTGATTTACAGAATGACATTTATTAATTGTAGTCTGAACAGGAAAAAAAAAACAAGTTTATTGACTGGTTCCATGTGAAACTAATGCGACAGATATTTAATTTTATTTATTAGTGGAGTGTAACTGAAATGAGTGAATGAAGGGATGAATGGAACTGGTACAAAGAAAGGTCTGCGGTGGTATTTCACGGCCGTTTCTCTTTGCCAACAACACAAAAAAACAAAATCCAGGTTACAACTCTCTTGTTGCAATCAATTGTACTGAAAATGTGTAGCCACAACCATTGGCGTTCAGTCAAAAAACTCAGACCAAACCTCCCTGCCAGTACAAACTTGTTGACACTGAATCAAGACGGATTACAAAACCATTCTACTGGTCCTTTTCATTACCCATTCACCAAATGTGCGCAGGTTTCCCCCCCCCTTCTTTTCGAGGGGCACAATGGAATTGACCCTATAAGTTGCTAGTTCAGCAGACTGCTAGTTCAGGGTTGTTATTTTTCAAAACTGCTCTCCAGTACAGTCATGCCACATTTAATTTCATGCCGTAAACCCTCTCAAACGGTCAATAAAAAATTGTTCGTAATATAGGCCCTATAACCACAACTCGGGTTACTGAAAACCACATTTTGTCTTCTCTACACATATCTTATCCTAATTTGGAATGCTGTGACCTCTTACACCATTCACTCTTTACAATGAAAATACTCTGTGTACTGTCAGTCAATGTTACATTATTTGGTACCTCTGTACAGGGTTGAAAAATCACTGATATTTTTTAAACAAGTTTTTTTTTCTTCTTTTTTTCTTTTTGTTCTTCTGTTGTCAAGAATACCAATGAAGTATTATCATGTATCAGTTGTAAAAAAAGACTGCTCGACTGCTTTTTGTTACACCGGTATACCTGTTTATGGTTAGTGTTGTCATTAAACCTTCGTGAAAGAATCTGCTACGAGGGTCAAAACATCAGACCACTATTACTAACTACTTTTTTGCAGTTATAAAAGGAAATACAGTACAACAGGTATTTTAAAAGATATTTACAACAGATAGACAGATATTGTTATACTATTTTAACAATTTTTAACTAACCACTCGACAGGAAATAATTGACACTGGCACAGTGACAGGGAAACATCATTGACCTCAAATTGTGGGGTTTTTGGTGTATTACTGCATTTCCTAAATGAATGGGTGGTAACAATAACATGCAACAACTTGAAGAGCAGCTTGAGGCTACATTGTAGCTACGAGGACTAACATTTAAAAAACTGTGCAACCTAGATTTATAGTTGTAGCTAATTTGCTTTTAAATAAGTCCACACATGGATGTAGAATTTTTCTACATTATGCATCCCGTAACCGTAATCCATTCATTTGCTGGTACGATAGTGCTTTTTTAGTAGTGCTCTAGTGGTCTGAGAAAGTTAATAATTAATATTCCATTAAATAAAACAAAATAATTACAGCTACAGGACATATCTGATCAAGTACGAGACCAAATTTATTATCATGGAATTTCAAAACCGGTGAACTGTCATCGCAAGATGTTTCAACAATATTAATCGCAATCACAAATACAAACTGAGACTGAAATAAATCCAGAACAAATAGAATACTTTTATAGTCCCGGCACAAATCGAAACCAAAACTTTAGGGGGAATAATTCCTAAATCTGGGCTTGGGTGAAGTACCGACCGCGCCGCAGGTGTACATACAAACACACAAGTTTACGTTTTTAAAATCTTACCTTTTTCGTCCTTGTTGGCGAGTATATCTCCCTCAACTTCACTTAGAAATAATCCACACAAAAGCAGGAATATGAAAGAATACTTTGAAGTCATATTGCCGGCACTACAGCTTCGATCCAGGTTTGTAAAAACAGTTAAAAACGTCTCAAGGAATGTCCTTCTGGTGGACAATAATATAAACTTGCATCGGGGTGTACTACTTCACTACATATGAGCTTCCGGAAATGGTTTCGTAAACTTTGCGTAGTGAGCTGGGCCCAGGTGATTGAAGCATCGGCACTAGACTGGTACCCAGTTATTGTTATGGTTGGGTGATCACTAGGCGGGTGCCAAGGACCCCTGCTGGCAATGGTGTTGAATATTCAACGCTGCGTCATCAGAAGTGATTAAGAATGACCGATTTCCAGGAAACTAACTTTTTTCTCTTGGGTGAAACTAATACTAAACAGATGGGGAGGAGCTAGGCTCGATTTATAAAAGTTTGCTCTGAAAACGTATTCGGTTGGGACACTTCAACTTGATTTCGCAATTTGTACAGACAAATGGTCTTAACAAATATGCAGTGACTTGCACTAAACATCCATGGAGGTAGAATTAGACATCCATGGCCTATCTAACACGAATAATAAAGTTTTACAATACTGTGCACAAGAATATTACGTGTAAATTTAAAAGCTAATTTTCGTTCTGTTTTGAGTTTGCGTGGACCTCTGTTGTCTGTAAATTGTCATCCATAAAATATACTAATATGTTTATGGCTATTCATATTTTTAAATTCGGCACATGACAGTTATTTAGCCTGTTATGGGCAGCAAAAGTAAGTATAACATACAACCAAGTTTTAAAAGTAGGAGTTTCAACGGTTTTGTCAGGAAGAACAATGTCAAATGGTCAGATTTATATCCGGAAGATCGACCCAAGCGGATTCCCTATGCATTAGTATTACTGGGGCAACCCCCACGCAACATTCGTCATTACCGATCCCCAGCCGCAAACTGAAATTGGGTAGGCCCTACTGACACATGGAGGGCGGGCTGTAACTTAACTTGAGGGTCGATTAACCGCCATCCCCACACGCATGAATCGCAAAACTTTGCAAGTTAGTCACAGAACTTGGGTGAATTACTAAACATCAGTTTTTGTTTTCACTTAATTTTCCTCTAGACAGAAACTAGACTTTCCTCCCGCGGAAATGTAGACACAGATTATCAATCACAAGTCTTACAATCTTTACCTAGTTCAGCTTTCCCCCGACACTCATCAGAATGTTTTAGGTTTAATTTGTTTAGCAGCAACTAACTCGCCAAAACCGCAATCGCTCCCATTTTATTCATCAGATGAAGAACTATATTTCAAGGGCCCACATTCCCCACTTTTTAACTGGAGAAGTAAAGCAGTATTTCAGAATAGGTCAATCAAAAGATCAATCACCAATTAAACAAACTAATACAAAGGGTACACCATTAATGACACAAGTTATCAGAGTTTGAAGTGAATTCACCTTGCATTTTCTGATCCGAGTCTAAATTTGATAAAAAGAAAACGCGAATTTCCGAGATATATTCACGCTCCTCTACTAAGTTTACAGTTGATAATGAGCAGATTAGTGAATGACATAATGAACTACAAAACGCTCCAATCGTTGATTTACGGTCGTAGTCGTACTTCCTTCTGAATTTGTAAGTAACTAAAGATAAGGTGATGTCGGTGACTTCTAAGACGTCTCGGAATCTCTGGGGTTTTTTGAGCCGCAGTATTCACAAACGGACACCGCGGAAATTGAAATCTCCAAAAGTAACCTGAAGGCGATCTTTGGGCACTGTTTAGCGTGGCACACATTTTCATAAACGGTCGTAGCGGAAATGGTCTCGAATATAAATGCACCCACGATTCAGGTGAGATTAGGATAATTTTCGCCGATTTTGTGAGTGCTTTTTGTCCATTTGTCCAAGACGGCTATGCTAATATACCTCTTGACCATTTGCCGTTTGAGAACAGTAACAAATAATGATGGGCCTTCACCATTTTCTCGTGACTTCAACAACTACCACTTGCATTTAAAATTTCACGGCTTTGTTATTTCATGTAAATGCGAGCTGTCAACTGTCCTTAATTCTGTAGAAAGTTTCCTCAAAATAAACCAATTTGTCCATAATCTGATAAACAAATTTGAAAATCTCCCTGATAATGGAAACTTTGTCCAAAGTTGAATGCAATTCATCTACACCATTGTTGTACAAAATCTCCCTGATTGCAAGATGCAACTGTGGCAGCTCCGGTAATGTTGGGTCACACCATGTAGGCAGCACAAACACAAACTGGTCTATGCCAATTAACAATATTGGTCATGCCCAGTTTCCCTGGCCTTGGTGCCACTTCCAATAGTTCCCATGGACGTTAATATTTTACAATGGAAGTGCCCTCAAAATGGAAGTGCCTTCAAAATGAAAATGGCATTGCCCTCTCAGACACAAGATTCCAGACCTGTGACATCACAGCCACTTGATGACAATCGGCAGTGTCTGTATATGAACCAAGCAGTACTGCGTAACACAAACTCATAAAACACAACAAATTATACTCTATCAAAATGAATTTTAATACAAGATTTGTGAAAATATATCCCTCAATACTAACTTTAAGATTTATTAAGTTTTTTAGGATAAATTTCTTACACAGTTTATATTGAAACAATTTAAAGATAGGGTCATAGATTGTTTTTTGTCAACACAAAAAGCAAATTTATTATGGAGGCATTAGAAAGATACAATAAAAGTCACATGTGAAAGTTTCAGCTGAAACTAGTGTTTATCTGTTGAGAAAACACCTCAAAAACCATCACAGTATTTTCGCAAGAACGTTGAATCCATCCATGTTTAGTGAGGTGACAGTGGGTCCCCACCACATCTCTGGCTGCAGCATTCCCGAATGGCCACCAGCCCTCAGAAATCAGAGAACCGACTCATGCATGAATCATTCCTCAGATTCAAATGCATTTAGCTCAAACCATATTACTTTGAAGGGAATCCTTTCTCAAAATAGTTGATACTATCAACAGCTTCAGTGCTTCTCACCAAGTCAGTTTTTAGAGTCATTATTTTTTGAAGTATTTACTAATCTATGACCCTTACTTTAAAGCAGTACTTTATAAACTCAAATCTCTTGCAGCGAGGTCAGACACGGCTACAGTCTGTTCATAGTCTGCCATTTTGGGACTTAAACTGCATGTAAAGATGCCAGTTTGATTCTAACTTCTCAAGTGTGTTACCTAAAATGCACACTGCACTGTTACACACAGGGAATCCGACCCCCAAAGCGGCACATCTGAGATTTATCATGGTTAGAGCACCGGACTAAAGCTCTGGTGTTTTCTGATCAGCAGGGTGTGGGTTCGATTCCCAGTAGTGGCACTGATGTCAATGAGCAAGATACCTGACCACTGCTTTGACCTTCGTGTACTATCATTGGTGGTAGTGCACATTAAAGAACCCAGCACACTTAGTGTGGAAGAGTAGAGGTTAACACTGGTGTTTCTGATTAACATAGCAAGCATGGACAAATATAATAAATCAGGCAAAAGTTGATGTAAAACATTGTGCAAGATTTAAATATTTGCATTAAAAAAATAATAATAAATTGTAATGCCTCGAACCATGCAGACAAGACCAAAATGGAAAAGAACGATAACATGCAAAAGATCTTAGGGCCCAATTTCACAGAGCTGCTTAAGCACAACAAAATTATGCTTACCAGAACGAGGTTACCAGCCAAAAAACCATGTCACGATAGTGTACCATCTGTGACTGCCAGACTGGTATCTTTGCAACGTTGTCAGCTTTTAACATTTTTTTTTACTTCTCCCCCTCCCCACCCCACCCCACCTTTTTTGGTCCATAAGAACCTATACACCACCGACAAAGTTGTAAGGTAAACTATTCTGTTACTTTAATATATGTAAAGTCCGTATAGATACAGAGTGCTTAGGCTTGGCATCGTTATTGTACTCAATAGGCCTAACACTCCACACTAATGGCGACACTTTTGCTCAAAATACTGAATGTCGGACAAACATTTCACCACTCACGCAATCACTGCATCGGCGCACCGGTCTGCACTTGTATTATGATCAGTACATGCGAGTAAATATAAAGCTGTGACAAACGTTAGTGTGAACTTTGACACGTTGTCTGAGATCCGGGTACTGAGCTTCTATTTTTAGACTTAGTGTGGAGTGCTATTACATCTTTTGATGAAGCCTCTGTGTATAGAGTCTAGACCCCTTGACAATGACGTCAGACGAAGCTACTGTCTGATCACAGTCTGCCATTTTTTGGAGTCACTTGGCACACCAAGATATGATGCACGTGGAATCACGTGCGCATCGAACCACCATCTAAAATGGCGCAAACAAGATATATTGTGTTGATGACGCCATGCAATTTGGGTCAATACATGTGAATCCTTCCCTTTCTCTATGACGCAAAAGGTCAAAAGTTCACCCCCCCCCCCACCATTACCCATCAAATTTACATAAAATAGGTTCGATACACTAGGTTGAGCAGGGGGGCATGACTTTGTTGAACAGACTGTACATGTAGAAATATCATCAAAAAGCACTAAAACCCAATAACTGTACTTGCGAAATGCAACAGACCTTCATCAAAAAGTGTATGTTTACATAACAGCTCTGCGATTTACGACAAGAATGACGACACCTTTTAGAGCTTTGCCAGAACAGCCTTTATATTCCCCTGATGCACTCAGTACATAAGGCAGAAACCACAAAGAGTAAACATTAAGTATTCACAACTATTCACAATCGTCACTGACCAGCGTTTCCCCTGGCGGATGAAATGAGCGATGCATGACGTGGCCGAGCGGTCAAGCGCACTGGACTCAAGCTCTGCTGTTTCTGATCGTCAGAGTGTGAGTTTGAGTAAAATGAACGAGGTGCGTCGTGGTTGAGCGGTCAAGGGCACTGGACTCGAGCTCTGGTGTTCCTGATCGTCAGAGTGTAGGTTCCAGTGAAATAAACAAGGCGTGTCGTTGCTGAGCGGTAAAGCACACTGGACTCAAGCTCTGGTGTTTCTGATTAGCAGAGTATGGGTTCGAGTCCCGGTCTTGGCACTTGTGTCTTTAAACAAGACACTTAACCATTTTTGCGTCATCCTTCGGGTGGGACATAAAGATGCAGGTCTTTTGTGTTGTGTAATGCACATAAAAGAACCCAGTTACACATATCGCTAAGAGAAGGGCTTTGGTGTTTCTGGCAGATGCTGCTGAGTGCCCCGCAGCACGTTGTAAACCCTTATAAGGTGCTACAAACATGGATCTTATACTTCATATAAATCAAAAACCTGTGTCTTAAAAAATGTTTCTCTTAGTTCAAGCGCCTTGAGTAACTTATTGGTAGATATGTGCACTATACAAAACTCGGAAAAAATTTCAAATTGATAACTGATGCAAAATTTACACAGCCTGCAAACTGACAAGAATGTAGCGCTTACAAAAATGGGCGATGATTCCATCTACACATCCAAATAGGAACTTATTAACACATCAGATGTGAAGGAAAAAGCTCATGACACAAAATGAACATAAAAAAAAAGAAGGTATTTCCTTTAGGGCAAATCTTCACAGCCAGGTGGTCATACTTGTCAAAAAATGAGCGAGGTTGAAAAAGACGAATGGTCACTGACAGTCTTGAGGTGGGCCCCCCTCAAGTTTGAATGGTCAGGGGGGAAACACTGTTCTGTTTTTTTCGGGTAGATTCAGCGACTTCCAAGAGTCAGGAGACGTTTGATGCGACGTACAAGCACGGAGATGAAAGTGTAGCGTGACTGGCCTCGACTGAACTGGGTCTCAATCTC
>CM021531.1:3254077-3269855 GCA_010994315.2 Pisaster ochraceus
CCCAGCCTTCTCAGAGTACACATTTATACACCTGGGTTAAGAGAAGCAATTTATGGTTAAGTGTCTTGCTCGAGGACACAAGTGTCTCGACTGGGATTCAAACCCACACTCCAACGAACATTGCCATTAGAACTTGAGTCCGATGGGCTACACCGCTCGGCCATGACACCCCTTCTGCCATTAACCACTCCCACTGAGGGGTCACCAGCTCAATTTCTGCCATTTCTATCGATGTCTTTCTTGCATTTACCTGTTTGATATCTTCATCTTTGATGCCTTGTAAGACAGGACTGATTGGCATACGGCTAGGATCATCCCCTCCGCCATCGATCAGGAACCTGTACGGGTCTAAACACAGAAATACAACCCTGTTTACACAATCCAAAATGGCACGGTGGTAGCGCCGTAACAGAAACATCTCTTACCCAAGTTGTGCTGGTTCTGAACAATGTCAGTAGCAATCTTTAGAACTAGTTCATTACTGAAAATGATTTGGGCAAACAGAGTGTATTGTAACATCCATACATTTTGGCAGCCCCGAACAAATATATTGACAAAATATGGACACCGTTAACATTAGGGCTAGATACCTCAGTTGGTAGAGCTCCAGCTTGTTAATACAGAGGTCCCAGGTTCAAGTCCCACTCAAGTAAATTTTTCTTTGTTAAACCCCAAATCATTTTACAGCTCGACAGAGATATGTCCATTATGTTGTAGCACCTCCAAAGGTGTTAAGAAGTAAATTTCTTCATCACTAGGCCAGGAATTTTATGTTTGAGAAAGCAAGGTCATGTCAATTTTCCAAAGGGCAGTTCCATTGGAAAAACTATCTAACTATTGGAAAAAGTCTATAAAGAAGATTTTTAAGGGTCACCAAGGCCAAGACTAGGGGCAACGGAGGCCTCCATGGCATTCTAGGCCTGTATCACGCCATCCCTCATGAAACTAAGAAGAGTGGATACAGTTGTTTTTTTAAATCAAATAATTTTAGCAGTTTGACGATTTTAACGATTGTTGTCTTGTTTCTGGTTACTTATTGTGAAATACAAGCAGGAAAGAAGAAATCCAAACAGCATTTGAGTCAAATCTCACCAGTTAAATTCCTCGGCGATTGCTTCGGTTGACTGAACTGATGTAACATACTATCCTTGGAGGGTTGACAATGGACAAGATAGAACTCTAGGTGGCGCCAGACGAGGAACATGCTGCACTCTATCATATCTGTAGTTCCTGGTTCAGGATTGTAGTATCACATACAACAAGATGGTTCTCATCTCAAAATGTGTAATGCTCTCAAAAGAGTCGTACATTTTCAAAGAATTTCAGTTTTCAAGAAACTTATCCTTTAGTCTTTTTGTGATAAATCGGGCAATGTAATTTGATGATAATATTTCGATTTTGATATGTTGCGTAGGGTTGTATAGTGTGTTAGGTGGTGGCTGAGCGGTCAATCGCACTGGACTCAAGCTCTGGTGTTTCTGATCAGCAGAGTGTGGACTCGAGTCCCAGTCTTGAGTACCTTATTGATAGATACATGCGCTACATAAGACTCCCGTATTAGTGTTATTATATCTTAGGTTGCAGACCAACTATCTAACAAGCCGCATAAATCCACACTCGATCACCTGTTGGTCACTCGAAAAATATGAAATGAGTTTTGATATACCTCTCATTTTTCACCCTTGAACCAAAGCTCTGAAATAGTCAAACATGTGAAAAAGGATACAGTAAAGCACGGCTAACTCGTCGGCTTTCTGGCGGACAACATCGGCTAGTTTCCTGGTTGCCAATTGAAGACGCTGACTTGACAGCAACTTCTCCGATTCCGAGCCGGACATTGTCTGAACAAGCTGTAGAACAAATTAAGGGAGGTGGGGGGGGGGGGGGGGGGGGGGGGGGGGGGAGAGAGAGAAGGTTTGATTACGGCCACCGTGAACCTTGAGACACCTTGCATAGGCTGCCGTACCTGAGGTCAAACTGAGGTCCCGATGATAGGTCTCCCTTTGACCTCAGTGAGGGCGCTCTTTGAGCCTGTGATGTCATATGCAAGGGGCATTTCTCCTTTTTTTCGGGAAACTTTACAGAAAAGTGTTACACCCTTCAATTTGATTTAAAGGTAAGCGATGTGCAGTTCATGCCATAGGTTCACACATAACATCGTATAAAGCATCAACTACATTAGGGCTCAAATTTAGCTGTTTCACTGCATCACTGGGATAAGTAGTAAACCCCCGTCACTCATACCTAACCTCTCAGAGTGAAAATGTTATTACACTGCCCTCTTGGTCTGGAGATGAATCTCCCTGAACAAATAGGATGTTTAATTTCAGAGGTTTATAGACTTATTGCATCACTACGAATAGAAATATACGGGTTAAATCATAAACAAAGAGCTGAGTATTTTGTCTCTGTGATGACGAGTTCCACCTCTCCCAAGAAAACATGAATGCCAAGAAAGGTGAATGAAAAATGTTGACCCCTGTACTGATGAGGTCACAGTTTGTCTACCGCATTGCTTAAAGTGCTGTAACTGGGTACAGCATTTCCCGGCAGTTGTGCAGCGACACAATGGTTTCCCATTCCTCTGCAACGTGGTAAACAAACTGCGACGTCATCGGTGCTGAAGTCTGTTTAGACATCCCTACCTCTTTGAGCTCCTCGGTGGACAGTTCAGCGACATTCTTCAGCTTGTGTAGATGCTGGTGGTGGCTGTCCTTTGTGGCGGTGAACTCGCTTACTGCTTGGCGTAAGTGCCGTACAATGATCCCAAGACTGGGCGGCTTGGCCAGGTCCAGAGATGACAGATGAACACCTTCAACGGAGATGTAATTGATCAGTCATGAATGTCTTTACCACTCTTTTTCTTTGTTATAGATTTTTGGTTTGGCCAGTGATTTGTCAGGGAAAGTTACATAGATTCTGTCCATTATTGATTTAAACAGAAGGCTCCAAGGTCAAATTCAGTGATGCACTCATTCTTCAATAGATAGAGTCCTCATGAAAGTGAGGAAAACATTACAAGTCGCTAACTTCACTTAAAATTTTGTAAACTGTCATTTTATTTGATAGTCTTTCAGAGTGAAACGTGAAACATGACGTCATCGGACATCAAAAACAAATGGGTCTATACATTCCAATAGGGATTCTTACGCCAGTCAAAAGATCAAATTCAGTGCCATTTTGATTGATTATCATCGAAAAATTCAGGCACGAAATAAACAATTCTTGGTACAAAAATGAAGACCATATATTTGAAATGTGACATCATCAAACATTTTGGAGTTTTCACAAAAATTGTACTTGAAGGGCATCAAACAAAGTAGCATTGTCTCTCCCATGAGGCTGGAGACTTACAACCCCCCCCCCACCCCATTTTCACAAGGACTCTGTCTATTGTAAAATGAATGAACCGCAAAACTGAATTTGACCCTGGAGCCCCTCTCTAAGACTCTGTCCGGTAAAGTTGTTGTTTCAACTTACTTTCCAACTTGTGGTAGTCTCTGACAGTTACTTCTTGCAGGCTGGGAGTGAAAAGCACCTGACTATCTTTAGCCGTTGAACCTGAAGACATAAACAGAGATTGATCGTCATTGTTAAAGTTGCATCACTCAGGGGTTTTTTTTGCTGAAAGACCAAATCATTTCCGCATGAACTTTGGCAGATAGCGTTGTTTAAGAACTAAAAATACAACATGTTTTTTTGCATATGCCACGCACAACACACACAAATCTCGTCACACGGTAAGTGTTTGTACTTGGTTGCTGCTAGTACTGTGAGATAATGTTAGGTCCCGACACTCTACTCATTTAGATCTTTTACGTTAGCTACCACTTCATGCTGAAAGGGATTTTTTTCCGATCAGTGACTCAAATTAAAGTTGATAACTTCATCGACTCAAGAAAAATAGCTATTTGATATTTAAATCATTTTTTTTAACCATCAATTTGGCAACCCCCCCCCCTAAACACAAAAACATAGTTGATGCATCCTTAAGTATTTGTTTAATAGGTAATCCCAGAAGATACAAAACTGTCAAAATAGTTCAAACATGAATGCTGATTAATATCATTCTTTAAGTTATCTAAAACAAAAAAAAAGGAGGTGTGAAAAGATGATGGTAATAAAGACTACAGGTTGATGATCCCCATTTGAACTGGGAAAAAAAAGTATCCTTATACCTGATTTGACGACGATATTCTTGCAGTAGCCAATCACATTCCTGGATATCTCCAGCAGAACCTGGCGCGTGCTCTCTTTGTAGAGGGCGTTCGTAAGCTCCGACTTCTCAGCAGTGTTGTCCAGCCTCTTGAGCTCCCGCAGACGGGAATCCAAGGAGCAAAATTGGGGAACGAGAGCGAGTATCTGACGATGGATGCGACTCAAGTGAGCCTGCATCGAAACATGACGGGAAGAGACTTGGGAGGTCGGGAGGTCGTAAAGCGAAACTGTGGAAGAAAGAGACGAGAATAAACCATCAACATCTGTCCTTAGAATGTTCTCCCCAGGTTTTTGTTTCAAAAATGGGGGACAATCTGAAGCCAAAGTGTGGAAGTTTGGCTGAGGTGGTGCAAGGTGGTGCAAGGTGGTGCATAGTGCCATAAGATGTTCGATATGAGGCTAGCGGTACCCCCCTCCCCCACATTGTGTCTCCATTGTGTGCTTGGAATCTCAGGAATTCTTTAGAGGATTTTAGGGGGGGGGGGGGTTACTTCTGTACAAGAGGAAAATAGTGTGTTAAAGTTTGGAAACATTGGAAGGGGGGGGTGATACCATCTGGCCCCATATCGGGCATGGTATCCATATTGCCGCCAGGCCAATTCCAGAACACCCGCGGTGAACCCATTCTCTTTATGATTAGTGTACTTGGTTCTTTTCTTAACAAACAGTTACACAACATGCAGGACCTACGGCTTTATGCCCCAACCAAAGGAAAAAGCAATTCAGATTAAGCCGGTGTCCCAATTGGTGGCTACAGCTATGGCTACAGCTGGATTTCAGTGTCATCATGTCCTTAGCAACACCCTCAGCAACAGTCTTAGCCATAGCTGTAGCCGCCAATTCATCTACGGCGCAAGTGCAATGACTGGAACGTGAACCCAAACTGTCAACACCCTAACTCGAGTCCGGTTCCCTAAACTGCTCTGCCATGACACTCCATTCAACAGATGCTTTTGAATAAGAATGCGCATAACCCCCCCCCAAAAAAAAAATTTTTTTTGAAAAACTAAAGTAACTCACTGTCTGTTGCAACAGTACATATGACGCTGGTGGCAAGTGCAAGCTCCTGCAGCGACTCTAACTTGAGTTCTGTATGCTGTTCTCTCAAGATGGCGGTGAAGATTTCGGAGTGGTCGACCACAAAGTGCAATACCTGAAAGATACATAATCACAAATGATACTGCACAATATCACACTTAAGTTAGAGCTGTGCACCTACATTTATTTTCCTACACGGTTAGTTCAAACTTGTGACTTCCGGTTAACCGCTTAACTGTTTCAACCGATTTCAATCCGACCTATGACCCGACCTATTAAAGGAGCAAATGTCAACACACTTTCCAGGATCGATCAGGATTTTTAAAAAAAATCACACTCACCACAGGTGTGGGGGCATACAAATGAAAAGTATAAAACAAATCGTAAGGGATTGAAAATAAAGTCTCACACTTTGTAGTGGGATTAAGATAAGACAGTCTCTCTGGATAGCATCTTGGGTTAACCTTTTAAAGAAAAAGCAGGTCCCAACTTTTTGTATTTTTGTTGTTCAGAGTCAGCTTCGTTTAACAGTTAAGGCAATTTGGAAATGGATTTCAACAGGTTAACTAGTTAAACTGGTTAAACAGCTAACTGGTTATACGGTTAACTGGTTAAACAGCTAACTGGTTATACGGTTAACTGGTTAACCAGCTAACTGGTTATACGGTTTAACTGGTTAAACATCCCAGCCCTACTTTAGGTCTCAGCGCGCATGGTGCGCAGATAGTGACAAAAGTGTATTTGAGCTCCATACAGAATACTTTAACCCGTCAACCAAAATATAATCTTGAAAAAGTACATTTCACATAAACAGTACCATGGCACACTTATTGGCAAAAATAACAAGATCAGAATGTCAGATATCAATAAGCTATTGAATCTTTCAGAACGACAACTTCCCAAAAGGATCTGAAGGGCTTGATTCTACAAAGAGTTAAGATTGATCTTAAACTGCGAAGGACTCTTAATTGCTAAGCAAAGTGTGATGTCACACTGCAAATCTCTATGGTGATACTGACACCTCATCTTAAGATGTATCTTAGTGCTTTGTGAAATCAACTCCCGAGCCATTAATTTAACAGAATGCAAGCATTTATAAAGCGCATATCTTCCAATGGGTTTTTTGCAATGCGCTGAAAACTGGGAAAATTTTCAGGGAGAAAAAAATGCAATGACAAAGAAACCTTGAGATGAAAGGAGATGCGATTTGAGAAAGTGTTTGTTTTGATTAACTTAAGGGGTCAGTTGTCACGAGACCCTCACCTCATTGGTTGCTTCTTTATGCTGACTCCCCAGTGAGGAGAGAACTGCTATGCACAGCCTCAACACAGGGAACAGGAGCTGACGATAGCGCTGCATGACGCCGGGAATAAACGTCTCGACCTCAACTGGCTCCAGGCTGGAGGATGCTACCCTTAACCGGCTGTAGAGTCACACACACAGGTCAGAGGGTAAAGGTCAAATAAAAAACAACAAGTGGACTGCAAGGCTCTCTATGCATTTCTAAACAGTGGTGAATTATTCATAGATCTATAATTCTTGCGGATTGCAACGAAGTAAAAACGTCTTTTTGGAAAGAGTGTTGGCTCTGAGAAGAGCAGTTTGGTTTGTTCTCAACATTTCGACAGGCAGGTTCTAGTCGTCTTCAGCAGATTGAAGGGGGGGTTGAATAGAATTCATAGCCTGGCCATTCACCTAGATCTAGACTGACCCAAGGTGTACATTAGATCTCAGTGATGTAATTGTCAGTCTATAGAACATGTGTAGTGATGTCGTTACATGTTGTATAAGATTTGACAAATGTGAAAATTCCTGAGAAATGGCTCTTAGGTCTGGGTCCCTTCTTATTCTATAATCGGTGTCATGGGGGGGTTTTGTCCCCCGGTGTGCGTGTCCCTCATATGGTAAATTAACATGAGCTAAAGGAAGTTGATGCAAAAGACGGCACAATCAGATGATATTTCTACACAATTTGCCACATGGGGTACAGAATCTCCGGGGGGGGGGGGGGGGGGGGGGGGGGGTGGACTATTTCTTTTGGTGACTATTTTACTTCTTCAAGAAAATTTGAAGGCTCAAGGAGATTTTGTAAAAAATTCTGAAATCAGGAAAGAACCTGATTCCGTTCCCTCTCTCCTACCTGATCTATCTATTGTTTGTAACACTTCAGGAGACATCCCTTTTTTAAAGGCAAAGAGTGCCGTATGCTATGACTGTACTAGCTTACGTGAGATAGGACTCTTTAAGAAAAAAACGGTCCATCACTGGTGCTAACTAACCTTTGTGTGCTGTGTTCAGGTCGAAGGTTAAGGAACCGACATTTAGACAGTCTTCCCATGAGTCCTTCTCGTAGCAATGCCTGGGCCCCGACTGCGCTCAGAGCAATCTTCTTCAGTAGAGACTACAGACAAACAGTTGTGTTAAAAACGGGCATCTTTGAATGGCGACTGAAAAACCGTGTGATAAAAATACGCCGACAGAATTTTGCTGATTTCAATGCAAGCAAACACCAGAAAACTTTCACAGGTGACTTTTAGTGTTATCTGTTTTTATCATGTTGCCTATGAATCAGCATTAAACTGACAAAACCAATCTATGACCCTACCTTCAAACACAAATGAGGTCAAACATTTGTTTAAAAATGAAAACAAATATATATACAAGGTGAATATTAAAAGGAGAAGACGTAGGTGATTTCTGAAGTATAATAATAATGGCTTCTTATATAGCGCTCATATCTGTCACTCAGTGACACTCAAGGCGCTTCAACATTCAATATTTTCCTGCAAGGTATGAGGGGCTACGTTTGAAGTATGAGACCTACTCCCTTACATAGCACTATGTAATGGTTTACAAGGTGCTGTGGCGCAATATGCAGCTGATCAAACCAGGAACACCGGGGCGAACCCCTTCTCTTTTCAATAAGTGCACTGGGTTCTTTTTCGTGCGTTACACAACACACGGGACCAACGCCTTTACGTCCCATTCGAAGGACGGAGCAATCATGGTTAAGTGTCTTGCTTAAGGACACAAGTGTCACGACCGGGGACTCGAAACCCACACTCTGCTGATCAGAAAAACAAGAGCTTGAGTCCAGTGCTCTTATCCGCTCGGCCACGACACGCCACAAGTGGGGATGGGTGGGATCAAGTAGCTCGTGATTTTCCTCACCATTTGCGACTCAAAGATGAAGAGAGCTTTGAGAGGTTCCGGGGACGGCTGAAGTGACTCCTGGAGTTCTCGGTCCTGCTGAGTGATGTCCTCAACAAAATGGCGCAGATAGCCCTTGGTGGATAAGAAGGCCAACCAATCACCTCGCTTGTCCATACCGATGATGGTGTCAATGACAGACAGCGCAAGCATCTAAAATAATATTTACAATAAACAATAGAGAATGGTACTTTGAATTTATCAACATAATTTTTTCAGAAAAAACTGCTTTGAAGTGCGGAAAATGCGGGACGATACGCAAACCAAAATAATATATATAGATATATATACACATTTTTCTCTCTGTTTTAAGATCAAATTCACAAAAATCATAAAATAATTTTTTTCTAAATGATCCAGATGCACAGCGCAGCTTTAACAACCAAAAATAAACACCACGTAAAAAAAATTCTGAGGTCTGGAATCCCCCCCCCCTCCTCCTCCAGTTGTGAAAAATCCTTGGGGAAACCAAAATGGAATGAATGAAGTGAAAACTAAACAATGCAGGACGATACGCAAACTAAAATTATAAATATAGAGATATATACACATTTTTCTCTCTTTGTTTTAAGATCAAGTTCACAAAAAACATAAAATAAAACAATTAAAATGATCCAGCTGCACAGCACAGCTTTTACAACCAAACATAAACACTAAGTAAAAAACATTCCGACGACCTCGTTTCAATTCAGTGTGCTTTGGCCAATTTGGGTCCAGAATCCCCCCCCCCTCCAGTTTTTGGGAACAAAAATGGAATGAATGAAGGGCAAAATAAATAGTGGAATGGGGAAAGCAGAGTGAAATAATTTAGTTTCGTCCAATTTCAAAGACGCTAGCTTCACTACCTTCCCAAGAAAAGCTTACCCTTCCTACACCATGACCATCACTTGCATCCCGGCACACCAGATCCATCAAGCCTTCCCCGTACTCTTGCATGACGGCGAGGTTAGACGCTGTGACGGACTCGTACTCGTCCAGCAGAGCCGAGTTCAGGACCATAGCATTGTCCTGCAGGGTGGGGATCTCTCTGGGCTTCTGAGGTATGTGGAGATAGTTCAAGAGGGCTCCGTACAGGTTAGCTCTCACTCTCTGCTGGCTACCGCCTGGAGAGGGTCGAAAATATTCATAATGAGTTCTTGTAGAACTACAGTCCTGGGCCTAATTCCATTCAGCTGCATAAAGCTGTGTTTGCATTGGACTTATTTGGGGTAAACTAACCAAGCAAATGGGTCACTTGGACCATTCAATAACCCACTCACACCCACCCACCTGATATCATGATAAAATGCAGCAGCTCCTTCAGGATAGAGGTTAAAGCCACAACCTCAACCCCAAGCCCTCGGAGTGATGAGTGAGTGTCACCCCTGGCGCCCATCATCATGGAGCCGTCCAAAGCTTGGACATACTGAGCAGAGAGCAGCTGTGGAATGCTCTGCGCTTCATCGCTGAGAATGCACTCCCTCAACGAGGTCTTGAGAGTCAGGAGAACTCCGCCCACTGGAGAGGCAAGGTCGGGGGTCACGTCTTCATTGCAAACCTGGACACAATCAAACAAGCAATGACTCATACATAAGAAATATTCTGTATTTGGATGTTTTAGCAGAAATACTGAAGTGACATATGTTAATTGTAACAAATTGTACTGCAGAGCTTCCAACATTCAGATTTTCAGAAATCAAAATTGTCATTAAGTCAGCAGTCATTGTGTGATACATCTACACACACACACACAGAAAGAAACAGTTATTATTTTTTGTATTATTATTATTATTATTATATCTTTCTGGTACAATGAAATCAAGGATGCTTCATTTATAAGTGAACTTAATCACTGTAGCTTGAAATCCCGAAGAAACCTGTAAACAAGGGTGCTTGCTATGTGAACCAGAAACACTGGGGTTTATTAACCCTTACTCTTCCACAAAAAGTGTTCTGGGAAAAAGTGTAGTGTTCTGGGTTCTTTTACGTGCACTTCCAATCCTAGTACAAGGAAACTACGGCTTATCATCCCATCCGAAGGACAAGGCATTTAAGGTAAAGTGTCTTGCTTAAGGACACAAGTGTCACGACCGGGACTCGAACCCACACTCTGCTGATCATACACACCAGAGTTTGAGTCCGGCGATCCTTACCACTTGGTCACGACACACGTTTGAATCCCTGTCTTGGCATGTCTGGCAGACTTATTTCAAACTTCCAGATGAAAACCTCAGTGAAAATGAAGCACTCTGCCAAGAATTGCACAGGTGTGGGGTCGTAAGATATGAAAATCGCTACACTATCTTGAAACCATCCTTGCGCACTTAGTTTTAATAGACTGGTTATAAGTCCCTCCATAGCCCATGACTATACATTTTATATTTTCACTAATGTTGAGCCATACATGTTTGTACCAAACATGGCACTCGATCAGCCTATGGCAAGCTTTTTGAAATAACAAAATTTGTTGAAAACAGCATTGTCAAAATTAGCACACATGAAGAATAAATGTTTGGAAGTATGATGCAAGTACTAAATTCCTCTGGGGATCATTTACCACCTGAAATTCTGTCATCTTTTGAATTTTTCCTTCTCTTGCCTTCAAAGCCAAGAATCCTGCAGAACAAACTACCGCTGTCAAAACTTTACACGGTCGTCTAGAAAAAAACATACCTTGGCTAGAAGTTCCTGGAGCAGTTCAATGACAACTTTCTGTTTGACCCCCGGCGGTAAGACTTCAGCCGGGCAAGACGTCAAAATGACCTCGATCACCTGCCTCCAAGCGTCAAAGTTATGGCGTTTGGCGGCCAGCACTTGGCGGAAGTTGTTTCGCTCGGCGACATTCTGAAGGACTGCTTCAATTTCCTGTGAGAATGACAAGCGACCACACAAACAAAACTGAGAATACGAATTTGAGAAGTTTGAAAGGCCGATCAACAAAGGTTTATCTTTTTCAGAATCCTTTGGGGTTTTCTAATGCAAAAAAACACAAGTGTGACAGGTTCGCTTTTATAACTTTCCAACATGAACCTGGACTACCTCTGTCATCATTTTGAACTCTGAATTTGACAAAAGATTGATGTGGTCTTCCACTGAATGGCTTCAGCGTAGACACTTTGCTGATATTTTGGGGTCTTCAGTTTGCACCCCAAGGACTGTAAACACAGTTAGGAAATGGTGCCTTTTCTATCGCTGCACCTAGGATAAGAAATCACACTCCTCAGACCATCAGACAAATCTCCCTCAATAGCCATTTGCAAAACTTTGCTGAAGTCTTACCCTTTCGTTGATAGATTGCTGTCGGTGGTATTTATGAGCAATGATCGATGGACCTATTGGCACTGTTAAATTTTTACTATTAATTAATTGATTAATTGATTGTTCTTGATTGATTGATTGAATGATTGATTGATTGATTGAAGACGGGCTATGACCAACTTATGCAACATAGCTTCAGATCGGTTTAACTGCTACAATGGTAGTATTCCATTCAGCAAGGAATACTCTCACTTTTAACTTTTAACTCTACTGTTAACTTTTAACTTTTAACTTTACTGTTACCATAATAACAAAATAGTTAATGGCCCGACGTTTCGACCCAAGGAGAGTGCATTTCAAGGGCTGAATAAAAAGACTCTGCTCGGGTAAAAACGTCAGGCCATTAACTATTTTTAGCATTTATACCATAGGTCCTTTTGATTGGTAAGCAGTTTGCAGCAGCTAAATCTGTTTTCTTGTCACTACAACTAAACTCTTTTACTGACCTGCATAACAAGAGGCCTCTGTCCAACAGCTGAAGCACCTTGAAGACTGTTCAAGTTCAACGTTAAGTAATGATGCAGGAGACGGACATCGCAGAGGGATGCGACACCGCGCTCGCTCGGCTGCTCACAAGCGCTGATCATCTTCTCCATCTGGGCTGGGTCGATGTAATCAAGACGTAGATGAGGCGGGAGCTCTTGGACCAAGTCAATGCAATCCAGGGAGGTCAGGATCTTACGTCGTACCTGGGTGCCTAGTGATGGGAAATAGCATTTTTTTAAGAGAATGCGCTGCGCCAGCCACTTGTGGCAGGTTAGGTTGAAGTGTTCAAAGTAACGAATGAATAAGTTTCATAAGCCTTACCCCCTAGTGTCTTTGAATATAGACCTTCCTGAATTCTCCAATATCACTCGCACTATGGTAACTCAACACCCAAGTCTTTGGACTGGGACAATTGGTATGCATGGCCCAGTGATAAGCTATTTGAGGCTCTTAAAGACCTCAATCCTACAAAATCTGACAACTTCTTGAAGAGGGTTTCGGAAGATATGGGGAGGATTTGGGTTATCAATAGACCCTTCTTAAATGACATCACCATTTTATCGCTCAGCATGCTGGAGTCCTTACACGTGCACGTCACGCAAACAAATTATTAGAACTGCATGGACGTGTGCTACGAAACGCCATGCCGGATGCGCTATGCCTACAACATCCTATATGTGCGTAGGAATTGAGCACGGCAGACCTCCTAGGTTTCGATAAAAATGTGACGCCAGTGAGAAAGCTCTCTAGCGCCCTCTTCTTCTTGCCAGAGTCTCTCAAAATTCCATGAAGCACGGCAAACGCTTGAGAGAGCCACAAAGCAAAATAACAAAACAACTTTTGTTTTGCAGAATCAGGCACTTGATTGCGGTAGTTACCTGCAACTCTACTCCGTCCCACTTGTTGCACTGAGCTTAAACCGAGAGCTCCACGTTCAGTAATGAGACTCATATCTCCAGCATCTTCAGCATCCTCATCTTCAATAAAAAATATATATATTTAAGCACTGTGGAAACCAGCTCTAACCAGCCGTGGTCGGCTATTTCCCAATTTACTACCCACGGTATTATTTTTGGTGAAAAATCTGAGATTTTTTCAAAAAGTGAAACATCATTCACTGTCGAACTTCGCCACACAGATTATTTAAAAGCAGGTCACTAAATCAACTGCTGTTACAAATAGACAACACGAATAGGTGTTTAGTCAACTCCTGAGTCTGTGTGTTTGACATCTGTGCACGATTACAAGACCTCCGGGTCAAGTGGTTGAGGAACATAGAAAACTACTTCTCTATGCAGTTCTTATATACCGCTCTATCACACACGAGGGCATCTCAAAGCACTCGTTAATTTGTCTACAAGCTAAGCGGAGCTGTTTGAAATGTAAGAGGCAATTATTGACATAGCACCATGTAGCGGTTTACAAGGTGCTACCTAAACTCTGCTGATCTAGAACACCACAGCTTGAGTCCAGTGCACTTGATCACAACATGCCATTCAGCGACACGCTCAACCACATAGAAAGTACTTTAGACAAACTGCAGCGTGTGTATAAAAGAAAGGATCTGCAAAACGCTTGAGTTGTACATCCGAGTTTATCCTTAGATAGAAGTGCCCCCAGGTGAGCCAGCTTAATACTCACCTTCAAACAGAACGGAGGGAGAGTCTTCAAGGAGAAGCTTCAACAGTCTCTGAAGATGTGAACGTTGACGATTGATCGCGGTTAGTCTGATCTCGGTTGCTACAGCCTTCAGGAGCCAGGATTGCTGATTCAGCAGTAACCTCTCCTCAATGTTTCCTGCAAGAATACAAAAAAAGAATCACCAGAACCAGTTGTTTAGAACCCTTTTACTAGCGGTATACTCTCCTGCCAGCCAAACGGACACAAGATTCCACAGTAGACTGTAGAGGCTCAAACCCGTGAAAGTCACCCGTGAAAGTTTCATCCGAATACAGTGTCTACTCGTAGGGAAAACGGCCAAAATTGTGCAGTATTTCATCGAGAACATCGAAGTAAGGCAACAGTGGGTGCCAACCACATCTCTGGCCACAGCATTCACAAATGGACACCATGGTGATTCAAGTTTTTCTACACACTTTTATTGATTTCCAACCAGCGGGTGCATTTCAGACGAAAATCAATTCGCAGGATGCTTACTACCATTACCATCTTTATTTATTATATAAACGAGGAGACTTTCGGATACAAATTACACTTTTTTTTCTTCAGGGTCCTTACCAGAGTATGCCTGTACCTTTAAGGGAAGGTTTATGAGAAATAACAGTAAGAAATGTGTGACAATGAGAAAGGAGTATAAAGGTCATACTAACTCTGAGATGCCAACGCAATATTGAAGGGTACATGTCTGAGCTGACTGTAGAAGAAATCCTGCGATGCTCTCAGGTACCTCATCGTTGGATCCGACGTTTCCCTGTTGGCGCAGAGACGGTAAATCATCTCATAGGCTAGCTCGGCTAGCTCAGGCATGGAATGGATGGCCAACGGGCCGGAGCGCGAGTTGGCACTACGGTCCAGGGTCAGGATGTTCAGGATGGAATGAAGGCATGTACGCGGAGAACCGAGTACACCTGTTGCAATCAATCAAAGATCTTGAGTTGAGTTTTTCAAAAGCCGACCGAAGAAAATTACCACCACAAACATTATGATAATGTGTAGTTTGATCAAGGTAGTGAAAAAAAATAAATAAATCAGTTTAACAACAATGGAGTCTTACAAAGCACACATTTCCACCAATAAGGTGCTCAAGGCGCTTGAACAAAGAGAGACACTTTTTAAGTCAGGTTTTGAAATTGATTAAGTTTAAGACCAGTTACACATTCTAATGGTTTACAAGGTGCTGCGGTGGCGCACTCAGCAGCCACTGCCAGAAACACTCGGGCAAGCCCCTTCTCGAAGTGACAATTGCAACTGGGTTCTTTTATGTTCGTTACACAGCACAAGGGACCTACGGCTTTACATCCCATCCCATCTGCCAGAAAATTCTGCTGGACTGCGGCATTTTGCCGCACTACGGGAACAATCCAACAAGAAGGAATATCAGGGTGAATAGTATCCTCAGCACTAAGAGAAGGAGATTATGGAGCAGGATTTCTTTATATTTCAAGAAAATAACAGCAACTTTTTTCACCAGGGTGGTGCAAAAAAGTTTGAATTCAGGTAAAAGTATGAAATTTGTGTGGAATACATGCGATAGCGCTCTGAAATGGAACACTCCTGCAGCCCAGCAGACCGGTCCATGCGCACTGGCTGGAATACCTAACCGATCTGAACGTTCCAACCAGTCAGGCTTTTGAGATGCGCTCTTAGAGCCACATAAGTTTGACTTTTACACGAACCTGGGTCTTGAAGATTGGTCTTAATCGCCGGTTTGCGATATTCATAACCGAGAAGAAAGTGTGCCAGATTCGGAGACGGTTGCTCCAGGGAGTAGAGAAGAAGGCGCATGATGATCAGGCGGGTGTCGCTGCGGTTCTTGGCTGCATCTTCCTCGTTGGCGTTCGTCTCCAAT
>CM021531.1:3388011-3409735 GCA_010994315.2 Pisaster ochraceus
CATTTCCTCTTTTTTCACCCTGGACCGGGGTAGCAGCACAAAGTCACTGATAGCATGCACCTGCTTATCTGGTGTCACCTGTAACATATCCGACGCTTACAGATTCTGGAGCCTTGCTCTGTGGTTACTGGCAAATTTGCCCTTTTCTGTTTGATTTTACACTGTCCTTTGGATATAAGTGTGAGTGAATGGAGTATGTGTCAACAAATATGGAAGTTTACTTTTGTCATAGAGTATGATTCCCGGGACTTACGTGTACGGGCATGCATCCTGTTAATTTGGGCAAGGAGGTTTTTTGGTACACAGAATAATGTGACTTGGGTGACATCACTCCACATTCAAATTTATGCATAACTGTGTGCGTGCACACAGCCGAGCAGAAAAAAATCAACTTTGCAACAGTTTATTGAACAAACGTTACATTTGACAATGTCTTCAACTCTGACTACATCTTCACTTGGGTGTTATGCTCAAGGCTATCCATTAATACTCAAAACTACATCTTTACTTCAGTTGTTTTGCCCAAGACCGTCCAAAAGTACTCAAGACTACATCTTCACTTTAGTTGTTGTGCCTAAGACTGTCCAATAATACTCAAGACTTCATCTTGAAATCATGTCATCATTTTAAGTTACTTCTTAACCCGCCCAAAAACAAAATTCAGTTACGTTATATGTTATGAAAAGTTGCCTGTGCTCCACAAGAAAAGAAAGTCTGCACAAAAAGGTACCGTACTTGTACTTGCTCTTTCTTAAACCTAAATGTAATAGGCAAGATATTTGGCCATTGGAAAAAAGTAGTCAAACTTCATTGAGTACAAGGGCTGACCAACAGGGGCATATAGTGTTGGCTCTAACAGATTTTTCAGGCTATTTAATAACAAATTTGCAAATTTTTCTGAGGGCCTCAAAAATCGGAAACCAGACTTAAGTAGGAAGAACATCGTGCCTGATGTAAGCGCTGTAAGTTTTCTTTTAAATTAGGCTTTAACTGAGCACAAACTACCCGAGTGCCCCAAACATGATCTAAATATAAGATGTAGTTCCCATCAGTTAGTGTTGACTCAGGAACAGGTGAATCATTAGAGACCCATGCTAAAGTCTGCCATGTACAACTTCCTATACAATGAATCCCCCTACCCCCCCCCCAACACACGCACACAATTAACTTGGCAACCCTTTCCGTTTTCACACCTGCATTTTCCTGCCAACACATTTTGAGATTTCCATGCCAACGATGTTTACCACCAGTGAGTGTTCGGTGATGGGTTTTAAGTGTCTATGAAATGAATGCCTTGTTGATGAGGGGGAGGCGCAATAAGATTGGATGACTTACCCGGTTGAGATTGTAGAGTTCCTCCAGGTTGGCTTGCATCTCTTCACATCTTTTGGCTTTCTGCAATAACAACGGAGAGAACTATTCAACGCTAATCAGTCATTTCATTCCAGGGAAGGAACTGCTTGTGGAACTACTTGCCCCTCTCAAGTTTCTCATGAACATTACAGTCTAGACAAACTTTAAAAGTTTCAATTGTCTCATGGTAGTTATATAGACCATGTAACCTGTGCCATCAAATGTTCACAAGAGCCACAGAGCCTGGACTTCCTGCTCAGGCACGATATTTGGCACACAGCCCAATGAATAGAAGAAACCATAAAATACGATATTTTATGGAGATTGCTCTGTCCGATTTTAATAAATGTTCGATATGAAGAAAGGGGGCACATCTCAAAATTTATTCAGCTGTTACTTTTTATATTTCTTGAAATTATATGGAAATTATGACCCAAAAAATGTCAAACTTCCCATATGACCAGTGCGATATCTTGCCTGCCAGAAAGGCCCTGGAATGTACAAGGTCACTCTTTTTGTAAACAAAGGTTACAGGGTCTATAGTTCAATAGAAATCATTTGTGACGGGTGTAAAGGTTACCATTTTGGTTTAACCCTACACCCATGTGTGATACTATTCAGTACTTCTTGACTCCTATGGAAAAAAACCAACCTATAACAAGACAAACAAAAACCAAAAACACAGGTATACTACTTGGGTGAGATTCAAACCAAAGACCCCTGCATTGTAGATCTCGACCACTAGTGCCCGGTGACGAGAGTCCATTTTGAATCCACTAATTAGCTTCAGGTACAGCAAACAATTTAACAGATGTAACATTTTGCATCGGGGATAATGGGAATATTTTGTTTTACCCTACACCGATGTGTGATGGTAGGTGTACATTGGACTCTTGACAGGCTGTGCACGCAAATAGTTGCAGAGTTGCTACATATCGCATGAATACTAGGACTCCAATTTGGGGTAAAATTCCACAAGACTGCAGGGCTTAATGAGACTAACAGACTCTTAATGAGGAAGATTTGTCTACAAACTTTAGTTTGAAAAGCATTAAGAGAAGATCTACCTCACTTGTCTTGTGGGTAAGTAGGCCTATATTATTTTGATACTCAAAAGAATTGAAAGATATTTATTGCACTCAAAAGTCAAAATTTGAACAGCATTTCATTTTGTTAAAGATATTACACAGTGAGGTATTATTATTCAACTGAAAAAACACAAGACCGCCAGACTCGTCAAGCCGTGAGTTTTCTGGCCCAGTGCTAAAAATGACAGGCCTCTGACAAGCGGTCCAGTGTATAGTTCAACCCGTGAATACACACGACTGGATCTCGGTAAATATTTCTACTGAAGTATGCATGATTGAAGCAGGGAAGTGCACGAAATTGTCTGCATGGCTAAAGAGAGACAGAAAATGTTCGGAGTTGTATCCTTCACTTAAAAGGTTTGAACAAAACTGCAACATTTCTTTCGTGGGCGTGAACTTTAAACATGTAGTTAATTTTGCTGCCTTGAGAGTTTTTAAAAATTAATTTTCCATGTATTTTTCTATTTGTAATAATAATTTATGTCTATTGGCTTTGTAAATTTAAAAATTTTGATAGCGTGACTGTTCCTCTCCTACTTTTTGTGCCTCTGTTAAAAAAAATCGTCTGGATAGCCTTCAGATAGAAATTTGTTTTGCTTTTTGGTTATCCTAAGGCTTGTTCTCTTCAGTCCTATTCATATTTTAAAACTTTTGTCTGTATTATTTAAGTGCTGCCTAGAAAGAAAAAATATAAATAAATAAATAAATAAATAAATAAGTATTTAGAAAAATAACTCTGGCCCTACTCGAATCAAATGACTTCAGCTAAGGCTATGGCCTCGAATATGATGAACATAAAATGCAACTTTTAAAAAAATGTGAACCATCACACAAAACATGTGATTGGAAACCAACTAGACTGGATACTCTTTCCAACAAAATTCTTAAACCATTGCAAAGTAAGAATATCAGCGACAAAATGAATAAGTCATCTCATACC
Source organism: Pisaster ochraceus (assembly GCA_010994315.2). Lineage (NCBI taxonomy): Eukaryota > Metazoa > Echinodermata > Asteroidea > Forcipulatida > Asteriidae > Pisaster > Pisaster ochraceus. Next base: position 3,391,393 of record CM021531.1, read on the forward strand.
TCAGACAGCTCAGCATTTTTGACCTCAAGATGTGCTTCAGTTTCTTCACATTGATGCTGTAGGTGCAAAATAGAATAGAAGTTAGAATGACGACACGATCTCCAAGTGACCAAGTTTATCATTTCAACAAACTTTCTTGATATTGAAACTGTACACAAACTAACTATCATTTAAAATGATTTAAATGTCAGAAATGCTGAAGTTTTTTTTATTTAAACAACAGCAGTCGGTTTACACAACAATTTGAATTGGAATTGAACTTGGGCTCATGAACTACATTGTGGAGATCCTTTATGTCCTCAAGCTTTTTTTCAAAATCTATACATATTTGCACGGTTTTGATGGATTCCAAATTCGATGCAAATTTGATTTTATAACCCCTACCAAGCATGGGGGTCTGTGTAACAATCGGACCTTAAATTATTTTTACAAAATAATACTAGAGTCTTATATAGTGCACATATCACCAATAAGGTACTCAAAGTGCTCGAACAAAGAGAAACATTTAAGACAAGTTTTTGAGCATTTTGAATTATGAGACGATTTATGTAGCACCTTATAATGGTTTACAAGGTGCTGCAGTGCATTCAGCAGCCACTGCCAGAAATACAACGGCAAACTCTTTCTCTAAGCGATCTGGGTTCTTTGATGTGCATTACACAACACATGGGACCTACGGCTTTACGTCCCATCCGAATGACGAAGCAATAATGGTAAAGTATCTTGATTAAGGACACAAGTATCAGGACCAGGACTCGAACCCATACTCTGCTGATCAGAAACACCAGAGCTTGAGTCCAGTGTGCTTGACTGTTCAGCCATGACACGCAACATGGTTGATACTAAAAAAGCCTAGAGGATTAATACAGATCTTCAGAGTACTCTAAACTTCCCAAATAGATCACCTTTTTCTTTTGTAAGGCTGTTTGCAATCGACGATGGTCCTCCTGCAGCGCTTCAGCATCAGCGATGTTAATACTGAGCTGTTTACAAATAACACAGTTAACACAACTGTTAAAATGCCAAGTACAGTAATAAACCACAATGGAAACTGACTGGGTAAATTTTAAATAATTATTGGTTGAAAAAAGAAAAACCTGACTAGAGCAGGATTTGAACCTGTGACCTCCAGATTAACGTAACGGTGCTCCATCAACTGAGCTATCTATCCCTAATGTTGGCAGTCTCCCTATTTTGCCAATATCTTTGTTTGGGGATGCCAGTCAGAAGCCATACGGCAGTTACAGGTTGATCCAGCCGTAGCTGTAGCCATAATCGTAGCCGTAGCAATAGCCGTAGCCATAGCTGTAGCCGTTGCCATAGTCATAGCCCCCCAATTCGGACTCTTTTAAAATTTGAAACTGCTGTCATCGGATGTCAACAATACATGGGTCCGTTCATTCCACACCAGAATTTTTCACTGCTCAAATGGTCAAATTCGATGTGGTTTTGATTGAAAACATGGAAATTTGGGAACGGACTAATAAATTTCCAGGTACAAAAATGTGTTTTTAGATACCAAATTTCACACTGGAACGTGATCAATTTACAGTGACATTTTACACTGATTTAACACACAATATATCTGCAGTAAGAATCACTGTACTTTTGTGTTGCATAAGAAATTACTTCTGCAAAAATCAAAATACGACAGATAGCTTGTTAAAAATGTCTGCAAAATGTCAGACTCTGGTCTGGTCCATATACCCGACGCAATCAATGTATTATAAATGCAAGACTTCAAATCAATTGCCCTGAACATTCTCATATGAAAGACATTGTTTTAGTATTTGTGAAATTTTACTGAGTTGTCGAGATGAAGGCTTTCCGCTTAGATTTCATTTTAATCTGACCTTTGCACACTACAGTGCACCAATTTCACATCTCATAAAACATTTTCTAAAGCAACATTTGTTTGCTTTCTGTATATACTATTTATACGTTTGCACCAAAAAAAATAATCCTTTCATAAAAACATTTTTTTCAGACTGCAAACTGAAAACTTAAAAAAAAAAACTGAAGAAACATTGAAAAAAACATACATATTCTAAATCACTGTAATTATTTAGTGTAAAAAACATTAACTTTATTTTGAAGCTTTAGGATTACAAGTTTGCTGAAAAACATTTTTTCTGGTTGGGGTTAATATTAAACAGAACCAATCATTGAAAAATACAAAATTCAGAAATCTTGTTATTACCTTTTCTTGTATTTCTTGCAGTTTACTCTCCAGTTCTTGTTTTTTGCTTGCCTAAACAAAAAAGTCATTAGTCAAAAAGAATTATTAACAAATGCATAAAGACTGGAAAACTTTAAGTTGATTGGCACTGATTTTGCACAAAAGACTGCCTTTTCTGGCACTAGTTTTGAAAAACTACCACTTTACTCACCAGAAGAAGTTTTCAACATAAAAAGTAACAATTGTTAGTTTATAATGACAAATGAGATTGTAGATTTTATGCTTGAATGTAAACAGTTACTAATGAAAGGTCAGATCACTTTTTTAACAGACTTTGAGAAAATACAAATTTTACTCTATTTTTATTTTACTTTATTATCTCACAACAGAAACCCGTACCTCTAACTGCAAACTAACTAACTTGTCATCCAAACAGCGTTTCTCTCTTTGCTGAAATGAAAAAAAGGAGAAGAAAAGATTGAAGATATTTTCATTTTGGGGGTCATCAGGGGAAGAATACATATTTTTTATTTATTTATTTATTTTTTTTTTTTTTTTGGGGGGGGGGCATTTGAAGTAACAAACCATTCACTCTGAATTGTGATCATCTCCAATTTTTGACCGAAACACGGAGTCATGAACATGCCTAGCATGCAAGAGACTGGTAACCTAGCAATCACCATGGCCTTCCTCAACACTGTTTTTATTCTATCACTCTAAGGTAGGAAAATAGTGCAAACAGTAAAAAAAAAAAAGACCAGTACAAATATATAAATAAAAATGTGTTTAAACCTTAACCTGTGTTGTACTTTTGGCAGAGTTTGTCTACAGATCAATCTGTTATAATTTATATGAGAAACAGTGAACACAAAACTCTGCTGGTTGTACAGTCATTGTACGTGCTGTGTATTTAGATCAGAAAATAACAGGGACTCACTATCAAGGTGTATTTCTTGAGCCATTCCTTGTTGGTTGATTTTAATTCTTCATTTTCATCTCTGATTGACTGGCTGCGCTGCCAAACTTGCTGTAAACTACAAAAATGTCATGGTAGACATGATTAGACGGACATAATATAATACAAATATTTATGCTTTGAAATAAACAGAGTCGTATAGCTCCACTTAAGAGAAGAAAAGCAATTATGATAATTTCATGGAAAATCAGTTGCGTCCCAGAAAAATACTAGTTACTGCACTTGTTATTTCTTTTTAAAATAATCATATAGATTATATCGTTACGTTGTCACAAAAATACTAAGAATGTATTTTTCAGGGATGGACATAACAAAGTAGTTCGGGACAGTTGCTTTTTGTAAGTAGGTACTATTAAAGTGGGTCGCCACATCATCGCGTCGATTTTGAGCTCACATAATCGGTTTAACTGAGCATTAACATTTGTGCTTGCTACGTGTTTGTGTAAGTGGAACACATCCCTAGTCATTGCCTTGGCTTTATTCTGAAGTGGAGTTTTAGGAAGTGGACCTAGCCTTCTTGGTGGGTCATGGTCAAGCAGTTAAGAGCCGTTAAGAGCACCGGACTAAAGCTCAGCAGAGTGTGGGTTCGAGTCCTGGTCGTGGGACTTGTGTCATTGAGCAAGATAGTTTACCACTAGTCCTACCGATGAGCAAGATAGTTTACCACTAGTCCTACCGATGAGCAAGATAGTTTACCACTAGTCCTACAGATGAGCAAGATAGTTTACCACTAGTCCTACAGTTGAGCGAGATAGTTTACCACTAGTCCTACCGATGAGCAAGATAGTTTACCACTAGTCCTACTGATGAGCAAGATAGTTTACCACTAGTCCTACAGATGGAACATTAAGCCATCCTGTGTACTGGGATTGGTACTGTACGTAAAAGAATCCAGAACACTTATCCTGGAAGAGTTTCTGGTTCACATGGTAAGCACCCTTGTCTGCAAGTTTCCTCAGGCTAGCGAGCTATCAATGATTAAGTTCACTTATGAGGCATCCTTGGTTTCATTACCAGAAATATATCAGAGCCCAATTTCATAGAGCTGCTTAATTTAAGCAGACCATATTGCTTAAAAAATGTCTGCTAAGCAGAAATGAGCAGGATACCAGTCATAAATTGTACTTGTGGTATGCTAGTTCAGCTGGTAACCTTATTCTGGTAAGCATAATTCTTTTTGTACTTAAGCAGCTCTATGAAATTGGGCCCTGGTCTGCTGGGTCCAATTTCATAGAGCTGCTTAAGCACACAAATTTGCTAAGCACAATGATACTTTGCTTACCAGAATAAGGTTACCAGCCAAACTACCAAGTCACGTGTACAATTTCCAGCTGGTATCGTGCTCAATAATGCTTAGCAGAAAATTGTTAAGCATTATTTTCTGCTTAAGCAGCTCTATGAAATTGGGCGCTGGTCTACAGAGATAAAAAAAGAAACCTCCTACCTCTTGAGCTCTCCCCTGAGACTCTCAATCTGGCACATCAGCTGATCGTTGGTATCATCCGATGTTTCAACTTGAGTCTGTAGCTTTCCATTGTGCTCACTCAGCTTACGGATCTGGAACTGTAGATCTTCAATCTGATTTTGCAGCTCCGACATATCCCTGTCATTGGTACAGAAAGAGTCTTTGAGCAAGGGGCGTTTTTTCTTTTTTTAAACCATTATGAGGTTCCAAATTACCAAGCATAGGTCCCTAATGTCCTGTAGTGAATGTGTACATCACCATGGATAGCAGTATGAAACTGAAACAACTGTGTTTCTAAACAGGCGGCAAAATTCAACCTGAGCAGGTGCAGAATACAGCTAAATTGCGGTGACACCTGAATAACAATAAGCATTATACTAAAAAAACATTGTTGCAACTTCCCTTTAACCAACAATTTTAATGATGCTCAAAAGTGCTGGTATATGTACTTGACATCGGGAACCATCCTTGGAAATTCCAACAGTAAATTTTAAATAATATAAAAACGGGGACTTGATACTGCACATACTGCCTACCAACCACTATGACCTTGGTATAAACTCAATTAATTGTCATGGCCTCACATTTGGAGACAAGAACGGTCCTTGTCAAAGTCATGGTTCACAAAATTGCAGGCATTCTATACCCTGGGTAAAGACTTCTTGTTAAGACTTCTTGCTTGTAAAGCTGAATACATTTCAGACACAAATGTTTATATCTGTCCTTTTTTTCTTCATATTCTAGATTCATATTTTCATTATAAAATCAATTATACTGACCAAACAATATTGTAACACTTGTTGCAAGGTGTACATATAGGTAAGCAGTGATCCCGTTTTAACCTCCCTTTGTTCGTGGCGACATGAGGGTCCACCGCCTGCCGATCTCGGTCTCACCCCCCCCCTAAAAATAATAAACTTTCTCAGGACTTACGGTGGTGAGTCACCTCCTTGTGCTTCAAGACTCCCATAGCTACATGAGGATAAGTCAAGCGAAGCATCTAACAGACCTGCAAGATGTTAAACATAAGACGTCTGTCTCAGAAGACGATTAAACCAGGAAATAAGCGCTTCCGTTTTGTTCAGACAAACCATTCCCCTCCCCCCCCCAAAGAGGCCTGTGTTTTTACAATGGAAACCTTTAGAAATAGGTCAGGCGTGTGGAAATGCAGTGAAGTGCTTGTGAAAACAAAAATTGAATGTGTAGGTGGCCAGCTGTGGGCTGGAACCTGAATGTAGATTGTTCAGGCATGCTAGTTATACCGATATGACCGATTCTTAACGTCCTGAGAAAAATTGGATTACAAATTTAAATAGATTTAGTATCAGCTTACTGATTGGAACATGAAAGGTATGAAGTTACACAAACGAGCGTTAATCACTTCTGGAGGTATACTAAGCAGAAATTGAAGTTCAAGAATCTTCACTAGACTGCAGGTTTTGTTGCTCAGAATCGTCACTGAACCAGAAATGTTATTTCATAAAACCTTCCTTCTGTTTCATATTTACGTCTTAATACATATGGATCAAATAAGTCACGGCCTTGTACTACATATGCACGGGAACAAGTCTGGGAAATTGTTACCATTCCCATTTACCCTGAGACACATTTTAGGCCATAAATTGTATCTCCAAGAAAATCATGTTTTTAATTTAATCACATTTTCTCTTGGTTTGCAAGGCAAGACAATTTTAAAGTCAGTTGATCAAAAACACCTAATAAACAAGTTTTCAATAAGCACGGAACAACATTTCCTAAAAAAAGAAGGGGAAAAAAACTAACAAAACCACTAATAATATTTATATTTGCTAATATTTGGGAGGCTGATTCAAATAGAAAAGTTTTAAAATTGATAAAACTCATAAAGTATGTGCCGAAACGCGCTCGACCACAGAATTGTTTGGTTTTACTGGCCCAATGCTAACATGTCCAGACTCTGGCCACAGGACTTGTGGGATATTTAAGCCCTGTAGGCTCTCTCTACAACAGCCCATCAGATTTCAAGAGGAAAAGAATGGTGGCTGTGGAAGTTAATAATACACATGAAAGTAATTCATGATTTTATGTCAGAAATTATTTGTAATTGTCTTCAGGGTTTTATTTCAATCAAATTTTCTCTTTCTTTGCAAGGCATGACATTTTAAAGTTGATGTGACATAAACACCAACCTTACTTGTAGTGTTCCATAAACATATACCACAATTTTTTTTAATGGATAAACAGAATTAGGAGATCTTCAATAAAAAAAATAATAAAACTACCATCCTAATGTTTAGCTGATCCTTATACGATCCTTACAAATGTGTCTAAACAATATCAAAAAAGTGATCAATGTGCTAAAAAGTCTAAACATTATAAAGTCTTTAAAAAAAAAACCATTCTCACCACTTAGCAAACGTGACGTGTCTGACTTTCTTGTTTTCCAGTGTGATCTAGTTGTACTACTGAGCGGGGTGGACACTGCACAGAAAAGACGAGACAAACAAACAAACGCAAACAAATAGAATGACTGCATGGAATGATGCATAAAGAAAATATTCCCATGGCCAATTTTAATGACACTGGGCTAAGTCATACATAGTAATTGATGTGACCAGTGAATGAGAAGTATTTTGGATAATCTAAGGCTGGAAATACATGCATTGTGCGTAGTATGCAACGCATAAAAATTCAAAGAACACGCCAAGCGACGCATATAATTCCATTTATCCGTAGTGCATACTGCGATATCTGTAAAAATGATGCGCATTGCTTGGCATGTACTTTCATCATAGATATTTTCCATATCTAGGATTTTCATTTTAAAGGATTGCACACTAAGCATTACGCACTACACATTACCCAACACGCAATACAGACTACATTACACACAATGCATTATGTACTAAGCATTACACACTATGCATTACGCATTACACAATACGCAACACAGACTACGCATTACGCACTTCGCATTACGCACAACTTTACAATGTATAGTTAAAACAATTACTTTTATGTCCTAATCACAACTGTACTTTTTGTGTTTACCCGTACACTGATGTGTAAAAGCACTTGATACTCAGTACTTTCCCCGAGTCCTATGAACAAAATCCACAGGCATTCTTGGTAGGGATTCCAACCCACTCCAGAGCAGACTGCTGAGCTTGCCGGGTAGCTAGAGGCAGTTCGAATCCAATAGTTTAGCAGCGGGTACCGCAACAATTTAATAGATATTAAATTCACATTTGGGATAAAGAATAATATTTGTGTTTTAATTACCCATACACTGAATGTGTGTTAAACATACACAGTACTTTCTTCAGTCCTAAAAACATTAGCAACAACAACAAGAACAACAACAAAACAACAACAAGAACAACAACAAAACAACAACAAGAACAAGAACAACAACAACAACAACAACAGCAGAAGCAGCAGCAACAGCAACAGCAGAAGCAACAACAAGAACAATCCAATCGCATATTTTCACAGTTGTGTTTGTGTGAAGTACATAAAATATTATATGACACCAGGCATTTTCAACCTTACATCACTAATCAAAGACAACTTGCTTTAGAAATCAATGGTTTCTTGCTAAAATGCCAAGTAAATGTACTGCTTGCAAGCAATGCTTCAGCATGCCTAGTTCTGCGCTAATACCGTTGCTCCACAAATAAATCTAACATTTTCTTCTTATCAATTTCTTTGATACTTAGTTCAGACTAAGACTTAGACTTAGTGAGTGAATGGAGCCAAATTGAAGGGATTCAAGTTAAAGCCAACTAGCTGTTCACCTGAAACGCCGATAAAGTTTTTAAAACAACAGGTCACAACAATGTATTGAGAATGATGTAAATTTAAAGTGTGGACAGGAACTCACTGCCGAAGAGTGATGTTGCACTTTGATGAAGAGTGAAGACGTGCACATAGGAACCTCCATGCCAATTTATTCAATTCATATTGATAGTGTGTGCCACTGATATAATTTTGAGCAGTGAAATCAAATTCGCGTCCGAGACATTGATATCTGCGGACAATTATTTTGTTTGAATCATACACAACGCGTTCAGTGCATACGAACAATGTGTGTCCACTGACAGTACAAAGGTTGCTATAAATACGCTGCCACAGACAAATTAATGTCCCAGGTGGATGTCTGTTCAAGGGCGACATTTCTTGTAGACTGGAAACAGGTTGATGCTTAAGGAAAAGAATTTGTCATTACGACACAGACAGCTCATTTCATCAGACGACACAACTTGTTACTAGTCTAGTTGACGTATGCCAATCCCATGAGAAGGCCATACTGTGCGTCATACGCTTTTGCCTGGTGTACATTAACAAATTTTTGTGGCATGATTCAATCAAACAGTCCCGATAGTGAGGCTTGTACTCGTAGATTTGGAGGAGAAGGAAGTGTTTTCAGAGGGGTACTGCTTATCTTTTGGTTTGAAATTGGACTTCCTTTCATATTTTCGTACGTAAAAGTACTGTTTAGCAATGCAGACACGTCATGAATTTATATAATCCGTCTACTAACTTTTTTGGAGGAGTAAATAGCATGAGTTCTGAAAATTGTATACTTTACTTCTTACCGAGTAAGTTTTTACGCTTACAAAACTTTTGCCATGGTGCTATTTCTTGTTATTACCAGTACCTACTGCACCCAGGTCTTCATACTGCTGGCAAATATGTCCATTTCGATCAGAAGCACAGTATGAACAGATGTGATAAAAAAAATGTATACAAAAAATGAACAATGACCTGCGTCAACAAACCTCTCATTTTGCTTGATTGCATTACAGAATAAATGTAGGCTAAACTTTGAAAAGCTAAAAGCTCTATATAAAAGCTCTATATGTAATGAATTTTGAAAAGTGTTGACCACCTACTTGCTCCGATGCCATCCAAATCAAGACTCTTGGCTTTCCAGTGAGGAGTAACATCACCTCCAGGGGAAGAGATCAATCTGTCTTCCATGATGGCAATCATCTCAAGATGTCTGCAAAGGGGGACACAATGTACCAAATGAAATGAATCAATATAATCACAACCTTCACTTTTTTAGAGTGGAAAACCCACAGGAAATTTTCTGCTAAACCTTTGGCCCTAGTGCGTTTGCTTGAAAGAGTTGCTTTCTACAGTGCACGTGGGTTTGGCGGCAAAAGACTCGTGAGCTGGATAGCATTGACTCAACATCTATATTCTACTTTTTGAAGGGAAACGTCCTTCGGACAGGGGGATATGATACGTCGCTCAGATAAGGCATTCATCTGGAATAATATTTTGAGGGAAATTTTCAAGGTTCTAAACACACATCCTTGAGGATATTGGCCATTTCACTTTAACTGCCAAAATGGTAATGAATAAAATTGTTCTGAACTTAGCAGACAGTGTTCATGTTTTGTGTGATCAACCATACACATGAAATAACAAACCTGTGGAAAATTTCAGGGCTTAATTCATTACAGGTGAGCCAGGAGAAAGTAGTGAAAAACCCTGGCACAATTTTCAGCATGCAAACACATTGTTTTTGTAACAACCAAAACCAGCTGTTATGCTTTATTTTTTATGTTTTCAGATATTTTTCTCGAATATGACTTCATTTTAAAGGGACATTTTCTTGAACGGAAATGTAAGTTCAATCCCATTTTCGCCGAAAATTTTTTGACAAAAATGTTCACAAATAATGCTGTTTCAAAACGAAAAAACATACAAAAAAAGGGGCATATGCCCTGGGCAATACTCAAAATACATGCAAAATGCAAACATTTTTGAACATGTCTGATGGATGTGAGATAATGTCGGAATCCCAACAATAAGTCTTTTTGTCTTTTTTAAAATACCACTTTACGGGATACCAGAACTTTGTGTGTGAATACCGGATGTTTGTGTGCAATACCTTTAAAATGAAAGTGTATAACTTTCTAAAACCTATAAAAAAACAGCTATTTAAAACTTGAATCTAAATGTTTGGATCAAATTGGTCATAAATAGTCAAACCTAGCATCTTTTCAAAACACCACAAAAAAAACACCACTTGCTAATATCCTAACATAAACTGATTTGGGTCAGTAGGATGATGCCTTCGTTTCCAATTCTAACATATAAATTATGCAGAGTTCTTACTAGTTAGTCATTAAAGTGCTACAATTTATTTTCCTCTCTGCAATAAAAAAAAAAAAAATGATGCAAGTCAGACTCCGATCACAGTGAAGCGGAATAATAAGACAAATGCATGTTTTCCGCTCCACTGATCCAAACAGCATCATGTATAAATTGATTTGTAAGTAAAGCATGCTCAACATTCGTCGGTCAATAAAAGAACTTAACACCACTGAGCCGAACTGCTCCAAATTCTCTCCCCTTCTAATTTACCTGGAAGTCCATCATGCATGAAGGTGGACCCGCCTGGTTGGTCAACTGCAATAATTGGGCGATTCAAAATCGCCACATGTAAATGGTTTCAATGTATTGCTGCGTAGAATATTTCTGCAAAATATTTACATTGTACTCTGTTGCACAGCATGAATTTTTACCCTAGGTGTTCCACCCTAGTGTGTATAGCACAGAAAATTTCCATTAAAAATATTGTTTACCTTGTTTGAAAACAACCCTTCCCCCTCATAACGCCCTGTTTAAGTACTATACATTAAATAGACGTAAAAAAAAAAAAAAAAAAATTAAACAAAAATAATAGTACATGATACAAGGAGCGCAGGATCCAAACATAAATATATTACAAGAACAGGAATGTAGTAGTCTCCATATTAAGGAATGAACTAAAAATTATTCATCTGCCATACTTTTGCACAACCTTATTGAACAGTTTCCGGAAAACCAATTTGTAATCGAAGCGAGATGAAGAATTGTGGCCACATAGACATTCCCCTCTTGTAGAGGATTCACGTATTGGTAAAGACAACATAGAAGCTATGCAAGATGTCAAGGTTTCCACGTGTACTCCCCAAGGAGCTGCAAATAAGCCTGCTCTCCCTTCCAATAAGGAAGCTCTGTTCTCAGTTTGGATCAAGTAGATCAATTCATTTGCTTTCAATCAACTAGACACAAACTGTAGGGATGAATCATTTAGTTTTCTAGACCGCGTGTAATATGTAGTAGACACATGTAGCCACACTGGACATTACCGACGGCAATCTGCATTTATCACGTCACAGAAAGACTGAGGGCGCTTTCACAAAAACTCCACAACGGCAACATTCTTTTGAGGCTAACTTAATAAGATGCTTCTCGGAGAAAACATTTTTTTTTTTTTCAAGGATAAAAATAGTTAAAATGTTGCTTTATAGATATCAAAAGTAGATCACCAATTTTCACACATGTGATACCTTAACAAAGCTTTCATTTTATAATCAGGGTCTTCTCCAGGATTTTTAAAACTGTGGGGCATTCTGGACCCAAATTTTGGAAGTTTGGTCAAAGCACACTAAATTGAAACAAGGTCCTCGGAATATTTTCTACTTGGTGTTTTTCTTTAGTTTTCAAAGCCCTACTGTGCAATCTGGAGCATTCTAAATGATTTTATCTTGATGATTTTTGTGAATTTTATCTGAAATCAAAACATTTTTTTTTATTCATTTTAAATTTTTTTTTGTGTATCGGCCGATACGTTAGCTTGTGCATGGGGAGATTCCTGATAATTTGTAACAAGATGGTGTTTGGTGAAATAAATTCCTATCAGGACATTACTGATGTGTCTCAAACAGTGTTTCGTTAATTTTGAGTGTGACATCATAGTTTAAATCATTATCAATGATTTCAAAATGACTGAATCTTTACCTCTGATTCTGAACGGTTTTTACCCAGCGTGCAATTCCATTCTGGTACGCAGCCAGGTCGATTTCAATGTCCAGTCCGGATGGATCCAACTGCAGAGCAAGCTCATCAATATCATTGGACTAGTATAGAGCAAAAACCAAAGAAAAATGCTAATTATTTTCACGGAGACAGGTGTTTTGTGGTTCAAACAAGTGGATGTATGCGAACATGTTACTAACCTTCGATGGAAAAGTTAAGTCAACAAAAATACAGAACAAGCACAGAGCATTGTTTAAATCACAAAGCAGAACAAATGTGTACACAGTTCTGTTGCCTGACAGGCTGTTTAGCTGACTGACAATACATGTAACGTCATCCTGTTTATACTTTTCATAGCATGTGCGGGGTGAGATGGTCTGTGAAAAATGAAAATTCCTGAAAGTTGGATTAGCAATGTTCATCTTGGTGTGAAGATGAAGCACCAGGATTTACAGGATTACATTGTAAATAGGCTTACAGACCCTCTAAATCATACCAAATAAATATCTAAAGGTTTGGTTACATAACAAGGGCCCAGTCTTTCATTTCTGTGAAGGGAATTTTCAAGGCTCTTTCATGAAAATCTGAAGGCACAGGGCGATCAATGAAAAATCTAGAAATAAGCAAAAACCTAACTAATCATGTGCATGCATGTGGCACTTTGTGAGGGAATCTTGTTTGATACATGTACCACAGAGTCATTGTAGCGCATAGCCTTTCACCTCATCTGAAGCTAAGCAAAATTGTTCAATACTTTAAGCAAAATGCACTCCTATTGCTGATTTGATAGTGTATTCCACTTACCCTTGTCTCAAGATTGATTATTCAAAACAGGGCTCGAATTTGGTGGGAAAATCCACAAGACCACTTGGCTCATGGCTCAAAACTTTTACTGGACCAGAATTTTTTTTTTTACAAGACCAGAATCAAAATGAGACCAAAAATTTGTTCACACAGTTTAATATAATAAAAAATAGTTTTTTTTTAAATATATTTGAACAAGCACTAAGAGAAGATTTGTCTAATTCGTCTGTTGGGTAAGTAGGCTATACTTTGATACCAGTACTAAACAGACTTGAAATATATTTACAAGACTCAAAGTCAACAATTGAGCTTTATTTGTCTATTTTTTACAGATGTCAAAATTGAAAACTTGTGATTGCTGTCAGGCCTGGGAAGACCCCCCCCCCCCTCGATAACTAAGCTGACTGGCCTCTGGTCCAGTGTAAATTTGTTGAGCCCTGCACAATATATAATTTTTAGTCAGGTTTTTTTTGTTATTCAAAAACTTACTGACCAACTAAAGAGGCTGTAATATATAATTTCTTTTTTTAAATCAAAATATTAAAACAGGACAGTGGATTAACAAGTTACCCCCCTCCCCCGTCAGCAGTTTTAATTTTAAAGCAATATAGTAAATGCATTCCAAGTCCAAAGGAAAAAAAACATATATTTTTGAGTATGTGGATAAAAATCTTCCTCCATTTGCTAATAACAGAATACACAAGGTTCAGTGTTATCACAATAAATAGATTGATTGTCTGAACTACTACACCAGCTGTGAAATGCTGTATTCATTCCCATCACTAAGCAAGTACTGGATAAAACAAGCAGAGACAGTAGTGAGTTTCTATTGCTTCAATCACAATGCATAAATTGTTTTAAATATTAATCTTTCAATACCTATTAAGGTTATTTTTTTTTTTTTTATCAACACACACTTTCTTTAAATACACCGACGGTGCAAGGTGCAATGGATGCTTGATTTAACTGCAATTTTGTAATTAACATGAGAGAAATTAAAACAACATGCATGTCAGACCTGGAATTATATTTGTAAGAGGGCATGCTATTTTCATGTTGTAAAGGTCACTTCCATTGAAAAATCTTAGTATCCATATGGGAAACTTTTAAAGGAGCACCAAGGCCAAGACTAGGGCAACAAAGGTCATGGCCTCTGTGTGATTCAATGGTTCATAGTATTTCGTTTTTTGGCAATAAAACAACGACAATCCAAAGATTTGGAGATTGACAGTAATAAAAAATTTGAAGAGGATGGGGAGTAAAAAGGGAGAGGAAGTTAAAACCTCAAGTTGTACTTAAATAGACCTTTATCATGGTGCGGCCATCTTACTTTTCTCCCAGTTAAATCAATGTAGCCAAACCGAGGCTGGAAGGAGAAATAGTCCGGTTCCTTTTTGTACAATGAATGTTTGCATTCATTACTGTTATTGGATACAGGGAACATGACCAAGATGGTAGCAGCATGATAAAAGTCTGTTATACCTCATTTGATCCAACAATCATATGTATGTGTTGTATGACTCTTGATACCGGCACACGCCCACATCCGTCAGTGTCACTATCGATGAAAATAGTATCAAGCAAGTCTTCCTTGTCAATAACACTCAAACCCCCGCTATTTTCCGAGCTGTGTCCCGATAGTTTCCTCTGGCCCCGTTCCGGTAAAGTATACATGCAGTTCTGGTCTGGTTTGAGAGGTGAGCCGCCAGACCAAGCAGAGCTCAGTCGTCTGGGTTTTGGACGTCGAGGGGATGCTCCTTGGCCTTCGTAGTTTATCTCCTCAGTCATGGATGGAGGATGGATCATTGGATTGCTTGCAGAGTCTCTCATCTCTAAGTGGGGACTCACTGTTTTTGGTTGTTGACAGCAACCAATTGTGAGTGGCCGCTCCGACAAAGCCATGCCAACTGAACATTTCAAAATGTCCTTCTCATCCATTTGAAGTTCTGCACTTCTTGTCTTTGATGAATGCATTTGAGTAACTCTTACTCCGAGTTTCTATATGGAAACGACAACATTCACATACGATTAAAATTCAATGTATTAGTTCTTAAGACTAGAGCGCAATGAGACTTTTGTATGCAAAAAATATTAATCACTAATCAATATGTATTAAAAGCAATGAGGCATATGTTGACAAAAGAATGCATCAACACAAAAGCCCCGACCGATTCGTAACACCGTGACGAACGGTAACCATTTCAATGACTGCATGCAACAATTGCAGGCTTCACTTCTGCTATTGTGTTAGTGATGATACATATTGCTGATATGCAACAATCACCACTTTACATCAATACTTTCTGTATGCAGTTTTACCAAGTAGACGTTTTGGCTATGACCTTTGAACCTTTCTCCTAAAGCTATTAGTTATGGAATAAAAAAATGTATGCATGTAGGCCAGTGCCTTTTCGGGCCTTTAGAAGAAAAAAATGTATGTTTCAAAATCAAGTAAATTTAATTAAGGTCAAGTTTGTATCATGTCAAAAATTGCACAATGTCACTTACTATTTCAATTTAGAAACAACTTCAATGTCAACTACAATTTAACTGAGAAATGAGTGGTGGCACACCAATTACAATTACGCAATTACGGACATTCGAATTTAGATTAAGAAAGTTTATCATTAATAAACACATCACATCAACAATCTCTACCCTCGTACCCATTTAATTTTGGTTGCATGATAAGAAGCAATTATTGTGAAGTATCTTGCCCAAGTGTCACGGCCGGGACTCAAACCCACGTTCCAGTGACTTTTGCCACCAGAACTTGTGTTTGATGCGCTGTAGACCTCTTGGCCAGGCCACTCCACAGTGATGCCGACGCGAACTGCCACCTTTTCACTCATACCACCATCCGTTATTTACCCAAATAACAGTATTACTGGCAATTGAATAATCGCTTTGAAATAAAGGTCACATCACAGTACTCCTTGCACTTGCAGTCAGCACTCAGCAGAACACTGCCTGTTGATTAGGCGCGAACCATTACAACCCATCAGAAGCCAATTAGTATGATTCATTTTACACCGATTCTTCGTGTGACAGGCTTTTTGTTGTCAATTTTCCAGAATTTTTTTCCCGTAAAATTCTGACTGCCACTTTTTCACTCATTGTTACCAAAAGCAATATCTCGTTTAGGAATAGAAGATCATTTCATTTCATAATGAATAAAAAAGTGGCAGTCAGATATGGCAATTGTTCCATTTTCTATATTTATAATTAAAATGTATTCACTTGTTAGTGCTGGGCACCATTGATAAACAGTGCGTGTTTCGCTAAATAAAGTGTAAGGTTATCAAGCAGCATAAATAAGTACATAAATGTTATGAAACGTGCAAAATACAATTTACAATTACTTCAATATCAAAGTGTATGCTATTGTTAATTTTGTGACTGAGTGAAACACTAACACATTTTAAAAACTGCAATTGTGTAACACACATTACTAATAATATAGTAATACTACTGAGAAAGACATTGTCATCTAATCAACTTTCAAAAGAGAAGAACATATCTACCTCCATGTTTAGACGACAGGTATACAGTACTAATCACTACTATTTTATGTACCTTTGCTTTAATTAGAAAGCTCCTGAAATTAAACTTAAGATTCGTAAATTTGTATACCTTCGAAGCCTAGTTAAGTAGTAACAGAGACTCACTAGCACCATAGAGAAAGGACTAAAGCTAACAGTAACACTAACGAAAACACTTGTTCGTGTCATTTCACAAAGTAGTACATTATGCGTGGCCTGCTGCCGGAACATTGGTAGTTACGGTGTCAAAGGTCAAGCATTTCCCAGCAGTCGGCACGCACGCGACAACGTAATCGTACCAAAAACATGTCTTTCACGAAAAAAACATGGCCTGTTTGTCTGAAAATAATACCAGATTTATTGAAGAGAGTAATTTGCCTATTCTTACGTAATTTGAAGAAGTTCATTTCATCAGAATTGGACGTGAAAGCACAAATTAGCCATGATAGCTGGACCAGACGAACGGACGGTCAACCCTCACTTTTTTGAGAGCGAGTTATCTAGCGCCCTCAACTTTTTACTGAACTTTTGGACCAATCAAAACCGACCGTTGATCTATTTACAATGGACTAGACTGCGTGGATTCTTCTGTTGATATGATTGCATACTCAATTCATTGTCTCTACATTTAAAACACATACATGGGAGACGAGAAATAGCACTTGAACTAGCGTTTGTTATTTTACATTATATCAATTACTTTATTTATTTGTTTGTTTATTCATTCACTTTGTTTAAAATAAAATTGTTGTTTCGGGGCAGATCCTACCACATCTGTAGAAATATTTTTTTTATTTTTTTTCGGGCGAATCCTATCTCTTGGCATTAACAATTAATAAAATGTAGTTACCTAAAGGCCCGACCCGAGTTATTACCTTTTGACTCGACACTTTCGTTCCCGCCATCCTCACTAGAAGTAGGGGAGGGCAAAAGTTCAGCCATACAGATGTAGTTGCCAGGGACATCGGTGTGCTACCAACTGATCTTCCTAACCGTAAGAAGGAATAGACACGAATGGACAAAATGTCAACATGATTCCAGATTTCCGACCTCGGTCGACTGGGGCGGGGGGTCTCAGTTGTTTCCCTTATTGTTTTGAAATGATTAGAGAAATAAGATATTGTTCAAGCTCCAAAAGCTTCTCCCTCTACCCCGATCGAATTGCTACACCGATCGAGCTATAGGGCCTAACGTGGCATCAACCATAGGCATACCACCCCCAAACAAAGCAAAAGTATCAGGTAATAAGCACATTCTGTTTGCAGCTGAACACCTTGCACTGTTCCTAAATTCAGCTACCCGTAAAGACCATGTAACCTTTGATTCCCACAAAAAGAGTGACCTTGCACATTCCGGGGCAATTCCAGGCAGGTGACTAGTGCACAGATCAATCATGGGAAATGTCACATTTTGTGTCATAATTTCCACATCACTTCAAGAGTTACAAAAAATAACAGCTTAACAACATTTTGAGATGTGCCCTCTCTTCATATCAAAGGTCGATACAAGTTAGACAGTGCAATGTCTACAAAATTTAAGATTTAGTTTTTACTTGAGCTGCGTACAAATCGTCCCTG
>CM021531.1:3453755-3465408 GCA_010994315.2 Pisaster ochraceus
AAAAAAAAATCATATAAACCCATCATGTCAAATGCAATTTTGACATTTGAATAATTAAACCGACTCTACATGTGTACGCAAAGCTTGTACATCACCGCCTCCTTAAAAATGCAGTAACTAAATAATTCATAAGGAACCTTACTCCACCGTGGCAAGGGAGTGAACCTTCGCATAATTGGAGCTATAGCATTTACATATTTCATTATCAAAAAGCTCTTGTAAGCTTGTCTAATCAATAGATAAATATTGACTTGGCCATTATAATTGCAAACACATGGCTGTATTCTATTATAGTATTTAATTTACACAGACACTCTTATGTGAATCTTTTTTTTTTTCCCGACAGTAATCAAGAGCACTGCGGAGGACACTATTCCAGGAGATGGAGATTTCATGATTGAAGTCGGCCCTCAAAATAAAAATGGAAGAGAACAAAGAAAGAGAATCTCACAGGGAAGACTTCTAAGTCTGAATTTCTTTTTTCGTTGCTTTGTATTCTACTACCAATTTGCTGGTCTTTATGACAGTGTGTGTGTAAATATACATATTTTTTAAATTTTTAACATAAAATTTGCTAGTATATATTATTATGTGTAAACTTGTAGACTTTTCTTCATAAAACCAGCTGGAAAGGAGAGCCTCTAGACAGAGGCAATCCATCAGGCTCCCAATGGTTCACTTACCTCTTCCTCTATACAGTTTTTGTTTTATTGCTGATGTAGTTTTCTTTGTATTCTTTTAATTTTTGTTGCTATTTTGACAGTACTTTTTAAAAATGATTGCCGGAGAAATAAAACAAATATAAATATAAAATGTTGACTACAGGATAAAGTTTTGTTTTTCTTAATTCTCAACTTTTGTTTCCAGATTTGTAAACTGTCTTCATTAATAATAACAACGGACATTGACAAGGTGTGTCATTGATTTCTGAACGAGTAAATTAAGTTCTATTTTTATAGATTCGAGACACCTAACAGCTTTAAGGTCTGGTCTGAAACATACCTGCCAATAATGAGTGGTAGTTAATTAAAAACTAGAAATTAGTAACTGTCGGGTTCCCAACATTAAGTCACGTCCACCACGAATGTACAAACAATTTTGCATGTGACATGCATTTCGTTGTGCATAGGCAAAAGTTTTGTATGTTCTACATTTTGAAACAGGATCATCTGTGTCAACATTTGCTCAGAGAAACAAAATCTTTCTGCAAAAATTGGGCCATGCAACTTTAAGAACAGGCGGATTTGAATATACTTGCTTGTCAGACACCAATGAGTGTATGGCAGTGGCAAAGGAGAGGGGGGGGGAAGATTGCATCTTGTTGCCGCTCATAGTCACTGCTACAAGCTTGAAATGCTTTTAGAATCTTGATTATCTTTTCATGTTGTGTGCGTAATGCATGGGAAATGTAATTATAACGACAGTGCAGTTCATTGCATCGATAAGAATGGTGACGTTTCCACAGAGTTAACGCGGGGCTGGGTAGTTTGAGCAAGTGAGATGAATTAATCTCTACAGAAACAACTCGCAAGATAATTGCGGACTTGCTGCACTGAGGGGAGATGAGGATTGATAATGCTGCACCGACATTTGAGCATAGATGGTTTATGGTCTAACTTTCACTTACCCAGAGCTGTACTTCATTAAAATATGCTTAAAATATCTAGACCATTCTAACTGGTAGGTCACTGTTTTGCTCTTTAGTCCAATCTGTGTCAAACACATATGTGTACATGCAAAAATACAGACACATTTTTTTGAATTAATTTCCTTATTTTGTCAGAAGTAGAAGTGTGGAATTGTTAAGCACATGTATTTAGTCTCTCCGAATAGTCAACATTTTTGTCTCGCCCCACAAATGTATATATTTATTTATTTAAAACCATGTTTAATGAGGGGGACCCATCCAGCACAGCTGATCATTTGGGGCCCTAACATTGTATAAAAATGCATCAAAAGTTAAAATACTCCAAGTGACAAAACTTGGCAGAAGGTGCATAAAAAGGGAAATACATTACTCAAAATGAACAATAGGCCTAACAAAAAGGTAAATGTTTACTGCTTTTATCCATCAAATATGGCTCCTTCATGTACTTCTATTTTGTCTGTATTTTAATTGTGTTGCAAGTTATGCTGGTACCCCACTTCCGCACTTAAGTCTGTGAGCAGACATTTTCTGCTTCCTGAAGCACAATAAAAAGACTCTGAAAACTCCTAGGTCAGAATTGACTCCGATCTGTACGACTCTAAAAAGACTCTGAAAACTCATGGGTCAGAATTGACTCAGATCTGTACAACTCTAAAACTCATGGGTCAGAATTGACTCAGATCTGTACAGCTCTAAAAAGACTCTAAAACTCATGGGTCAGAATTGACTCCGATCTGTACGACTCTAAAAAGACTCTAAAACTCACGGGTTAGAATTGCCAGGTCCCATGGGTCTGACCTATGACCCAGAATCTGTATCAACATGACCCAGAAAATGGGTCAAAAGCCCTGTTCGCACTGGACTTATTTTGGGTAAACTAACCGAGCAAATGGGTAACTTAACTATTTTAAGTCCAATGCGAACAGCCCAGGAAGTTTCCCTCCCAGGTAACTTACCCGACCCGAATGGGTAGTTTAACCGACCCACTTCTGCCCAGTTAAATTGATCAAGTCAGTTTAACCGAGCCGAAAAGTCCAGTGCGTACGCAATCTGGGTAAAAGCCATCTCGGTAAAAAGCCACATCCGGTCCCCCGACCCGCCGCGTCACACGTAGTGGACACGTATTATGTAAGTATTTACACGTCCCACGCACATGTAATTTACACGGACGGAAGCTCGGTTGCACTCTCGCTGTCATGCACCCCGGTCAAAGGTCACAGCAATAGCGCCCTCTTGTGTCTGTCCTAAGTTATAAGTCGGTTAGTTTTACCGGTCGTGTCGGTTAGTTTACCCACGTTATTAATCCAAGTGCGGACGCTAGTAAGTTTCACCTATTGGAATGTTAACCACGGTCTCGGTAAAACATTAATCCAATACGAACACGGCTAAAGTGAATCCTAGTTAAAGTCCCATTTGTTAACCATTTTCTTGGTCAGCCTGACCCGGAAACGAGTCAGACCCCCCTAGGACCCTGATTCAGAGTCAATTCTGACCCCCAGAGTTTTCAGAGCGTAGTTACTGCAAGCAATTAAAGCAAAAGGGCAGGCTAACTTGCCAGCTGTTACTGTATGCAGATGAGTGACGCGACGATGCAAATTCCCATTGTCCCGTCGCTCGTAGGATTTCATTCTCAATTCATTTATTCATTGTGAACGCACACGCGCATATCACATCTTCTCATTTGTTTATGAAATACACTTTTCCCTTTAGATGCAAATTTTCTCCGCTTTAGTACTATGATATCAGAGCCCTGGTTTGGAGTAAAAAAAGTTATTTAATAAAAACTAAATTCAGATATTTTCTAAAGAGAGTGTTACTTTAACGACAACGAAACAAAACATTACAGCTCACTCTACTGGAAAATGTGAATATGTCAGTCTGAATTAGACAATAATAAAAATAGCCGTGTTAGTCTGACAGACAAATAAAACAAGAAAGGTAGTGGTAGCAAGCACTTAACATAAACTGCCTACATAAAAACCTGCATGAGCTTTTAGTAGCAACAATTACTTCATCAGATGCAAGAAGCAGTTGTTGCTACGAAATCTCATGCATTTTTTAATGTAATTAGTTAGTCTTTGAGTGCCACCACTACCTCCATTGCTTTAAAGGCTGAATTGTGCAACTTCAGCTATGGCTGTGGCCACGATTGTGGCTGCGGCTACAGCTGCAGAAGTAATAGGCCTTATCTGAATTGGCGGCTACAGCTACGGCTGCAACTATTTCTAAGGGTGTTGATAAGGACGTACTGTTCTTCAATGCATGATGATGCGGAAATTTAGCAGTTGCCTTAACTGTAGCCGTCAATTTGGACATGGCCATATATTTGCAGGACTCAAGTCTGAGACCTGAACTCAATTTACACTTGAATTGCATCATTTTGAGACATTTTGGAATTTGACTATGTAAACTGACTTGAGATTTGACTTGAGACTTGGGATGCATGATTTTCCCAACTGGAACCAAGAACTGTTTTGGTCGAGTTGTCCATTGGTTAATCACCAGCCAATAATTACACAGTTACTGGTTACAGTTGCCAAAAATGCAACCTTGTCTTGAAAGAGCCTTGTGACTTTTGAATGCTTTAAGAAATGCTGAAACGGGGTAGTAATACTGCAAGGCGCTTTGAGGGGTAAACTTAGCTTGAAATATGCATTTGGCAGCCACTAAGCTGTGGTAGGCTCTACCATTGCATATATAAAGCGAACAGAAACTTGACTCTTTTTAATGTGAAATAAAAACCCAGCTTTTTAATGCCACACTTAAGTGTTTTAGATTGTTCTTTTGTTTCTATTTGTCTTTTGTTTGTTTTTCTTCTATGGTTGCCTTGCCAGTCAGTTTAGATTGTTTACATAGATTAGGGTAAGAGGGGTTTGTCGCCTGAAAAGATCAAAACAGTACTGAGAAGGGTAAGACTTATGCTAAGAAACTATTAGTTCTCTGTTGACATATCCCCATGACCAGTCTTGATTCTTTATCCTTTTTTTTTCATTCTGTGCATTTAAAAACTTGTTATGCACTGTTGATCATTTTTATGTAAGGGGCGCAATAACAATCTATACATGGTATTATTATTATAATTATTAATGAAATTGTGACCAAGGTCTTATCAAGGCCTATTACAATTTAATTACCATCGCAAATTTGTTTTACCTGGAATAAACACTTCAGTGGGCATACTCAGGGTGTTTTTATAATGACTTTTGCTGCTTTTGTTTTGCAACTGGGTATTTTGACAATACCAGTATCTTTTTTGTGTGTGCCTGGGGTTTAAGGAAGGAGGACAAGAAAAGACCTATGGTTTAAACATTTTCAGAGTGTCGATATTCTCTAGAATCTTGTTTTGCTCTGCCTCATTTGGTTGAAATATCTCGGTTGTTTCCAGGGGTGGTTGTGACACAAGGTTGTAACAGTCCAACAGAATCAAGCAAAACATGCAGCTGGATTGTGAAGGAATGGGCATATGGGGGACCCGGGGCTTGAAATTAACACTGGACCACAGGCCCGAGGCCTGTGATTTTAGCGTCAGGCCAGTGAACTCACAACCGGACAAGCCCGGTGGTCTTGTGTTTTTCAATTGAACAACAATAGGCTAACTCATGGTGTAATATTGTGGTGAAAAAATATTGACTAGGAATCTGATAAATATCTTTCAATTCTTTTCATTACCGAAGTACCACACATAAGACAAATGAGAGATTTTTTCTTAGTGCTTGTGCAACTCCTTTTGACTCTGGTCTTGTAAAATAAATCTTGTAAAAATTTTGGGCTACAAGCCCTGGGGTGTTGTGGATATTTCCCCCAAATTTGATCCCTGCGGAATCTTCGGTTATTGGGGGCAGAAAGGTTGATGTGCCCACAATTTTACACAGATAACAACCAAGTACTAATTTCTAATACAAAATAAGCTTTTTTTTACTTTCTCTGGAATTTTTTTTCTTCTTGCCATGCCTGAATTTGCCCCACCGTTTTTCCCTAATTTGGGAGAGAATTAGTCCCCTACTCCCCTGGGTCGTTAGCCTATGTGTAAAGGGGCAGGGATAGTTCAGGTTATACAACGAAGAGTTGCATCAATCAAAGTTGAGAGTGATAAACATAAGAACCGTATCTGGTACCCTTTTCGCTGTGCACTCTTTGCACTTGTTTCCCACATCCAGCCTGCCAACTACCTACATTATAACTGGGTCAGACTATCAAGGAAGCGTTAATCCTTGGCCGGCGCATGCCTGTTCAAAAGAGATGCAGACGGCGGTTGTCAATTGAAAAGTAATCATCTCGGGTCTTTGACATCTGTGTGAAATATCACACAACTGCACTTATGGCACAACTCATGTGAAACTAAAAAAACCATTAGCGTCCTGCGGCCCATGTGATAAGCCCATTATTTACAGTGCCTAAACCAACCCAGTCCGCCTGTCAATTTGCGAAAGAAAAAATAACTGCAGCCTGGATTCTTGTGGGAGAGGGGAGGGATGTGTTGGTTGAGCAAGGTTTGTTTTTACTATGCTACTTAAGACAGGATTACGTTGGAGTCTCTGGGAATATTAATTAAGGGTGTTTTACAAGGTCCATGAAGGGTGGCCATTTTATCGGCTAACCTCGCGGGGCAGCAGAAGGGAAGTGCGCACCGTTCGGCAAGTAGTATCAACTGAGAATGATTGAAGGTTGCTCTATGAAGGGCAAGGGCACTGACGGTGAAGCAGGGCTTGGTTAACAAAAAAAAGACAGGAATCAGTGCATTATGTTGATATGAGAGGGATGGGGAGGTGTTTGAGTGGGAGAGGGGTTGCTTGTTAAGAGATGAAAAGGAGCCGTCATTAACACTGTCACACAGGCCTGAGGCCAGTGATTTTAGCGTCGGGCCAGTTAACTCATGACTGAACAAGTCTGACGGTCTTGTGTTTTTCAATTGAATAATAACACCTCACTGTGTAATATCTTTAACAACAAAATTGAAGTTCAAATGTCGACTTCCAATCTGACAAACATCTTTCAATTCTGTTTAGCATCAATGTGTACTTCCAAATTTGATAAACCTTGTCTTAATGCTTGTTCAAATAAAAAAAGTTAATATTACTGTTAAAAATGTGTCCTTATTTGATTTCAGTCTTATGAAGAAGATTCTGGTCCAGTAGAAAAAAATAATGAGCTAGAAGCCCTGTGGTCTTGTGGATTCCCACCCCCCTCCCCCAAAGTTAAGCCCTGAGAGAGGGTGGGAATGAAGCGAAGACCTTTACAAAACACAAGACCGTCAGACATTGCTCCATTGGGAGTGAAAAAAAAAAAATTTAAAACTTGCATTTAGTCGATAACAGTCATGACAGGGCTCATGAGGTACCACTACACCAACCTGAAGACCACTAAGATCTTAGACAAATGCGCCCCGGGGCCCAATTTCATAGAGCTGCTTAATGGCCAATTTTGTGCTTACTGCGCAAGTTTCCACTTCATAGCACTGCTATCTGTAAGCACACGAAAAGGCATGCTAACCATCTGGTGCTTTTCGTATGAAAATGAATGATGTAACAATGCAAATCCATGGTGAACGCGCAAGCTGGTCGCCTTATTTTCTTGCTAACCTGAGAAGTACGCTTATGTTTAAGCAAATTTTTCTGCTATAGTTAGCACGAAAATTTGCTTACCGTTAAGCAGTGCTATGAAATTGGCCCCTGGTACTTATAGCTATATCAGATCAGTCAAGTGATACGGGGGACAGATTATCAAAGATCTTGTAGATAAAAAGTCCAAGTTTGTACATTGTCCTGTCTGACTGGAACCACAAAATGAGTTTACATAGTCATTGCATTTTGACTAGATGAAAAGTAGCTGTATGTCACTTTGATTCCGATCAATACGTTGTTACGTCTCTTCACGATTATTTGAAGTACATCAACGACTGGCCACTAATTAATGCAGACATAAACAAGGGTCGGGTGAAACAAGCAAGAGCCAAAAAAAAACCCAACCCCAACAACCTGATTTAAAAGGCAAATGGAATTGATCTGTTAATCAGATTATAAACAAGTGTGGTTTGTCCTGTCCATTAACGTCAACTTGCCACATCGGACCGCTTGGGAGAAGAAGTCCTACATGTACGTAGTGTTGCAGCTGGCATCTAATTGAGTACAAATTACAGGACGTACAGGGGTAATAACGGCTGACGTTCATCTGGCTAAATTGACGTTTGTTTGACATCTCTTCGCTTTTAAATGTGAATTATTCCGACCGCGTGAATCAGACGGATTCACTTCATGTTTCAGGGACCTTGAGAGTCATCAATTGATCTGAGGGGAGGGTGGAATCTTTCCGACGGGAAGAAACAGAAATTCATCTTCACTTTCCGCTCTAAGCATAATATGATCGGTTTACATGAGCATGATTTGTTTATTTGATGGAAATACAAAACACTGAGTTAACGACACAAATCAATAGGTGACACAGGCAGTGGCGCCATGGAAATTTTCATTCGGGAAGGGGGGATGCATGTGGAAGAAAAAAAATACATCTATATTTTGTCTTTCTGCTTTACGGCTTTCTACATTACCAATTACTTTCAATGCAGTTGATGTAGTGAACCATGCATTAAATGTATTATGGAGCTGACGGTCTGGATGAGAACATGTAACAAGCACGCACTGCCAAACCGCAGCACTCCACACACAGGAAATACTGCAAACTCTGACCATGCCTGTTCCCTCTGGGATTGGATTGGGAAGCTCACAGTCTGGTTTGAATCCATGTACTTTTTCTTGCACTATGATTTTTTACAGTACCAATTGATGTTCCTAGTGAATTTATCTTTGACCTCAAGGGGGGAGGGGCTAGGGTTCCCCTCCGATTTCACCACTGGAAACACCGGTACAGGGTTAGAAACTTTTGAGTAATTTTTGTGTGATTTACATTGTACATACATGTACAAATCGTAGCTCCCCCAGTAAACTATGTCCACTATAACAGCACTTGACGGCTGACCACTGACATGCAGGTCATACGTGGTGACAGTGACACACTCACCATTTTGGTGAGTCAAAAGGTAAGCGTGTAATCGCCCTGTCGCCTGAAATTCGCACTACACTGTATGACACACTGGGACATTGACTCCCAAACTGGCACAACCAAGATTATTGTGCTGATTACGTAAGGCAAATTGAGTCAACATCAAAAATCACCAAAATCAAGCACAGTAGCGCTGAAGCTCAACGATAACACAATGAGTTGTGTGGTGACTGAAGTTAGAACTGAGAAAGGCAAAAAAAAAAAGAAACATTTCTTACAAAGGTTCCTTTTTGTGGAACGGTCTACCTGAAAGATTGTGCGATGAGCCCACCTTGACTTCTTTTCTTTCCATGCACTGATGTTTACCAAGTCATTGTTTGTTTGTTTTTGTTTTTTCCCTTCGTGCTAACTTTTTGCTTAGTCTTCTCTGCTTTTGTTCCCACTGGTTTGGATTGCTGTTGTTGCTTCATGGGTTTCGTTTTCATTAATGTCATTTTCTTTGTTTCGTTGAATTGTTGTTTGTTAAAGGGCCCTCGCGAGAAAAAAGTGTTTTCACACTGATAGGGCTCCCCTTTTTAAATAATACTTAATAATAGTAATAGTTATTGCTGGCATTAGGCCTCCTGAAATAGATATGACTTGAGGAGTTTCTTGAAAGTGACAAAAGTACTGTACTTGGTGTGTTCAGGAAGTTTGTTCCACAATCTGGGGACTAATGCAGAAAACGCCCCATCACCAAATGAAACAAAATACAGTGGCACAAACAATTACAAGAAGCCTATATTCTTCAAACATCAGAAAAGTTTATACCATCGTCTCTACAAGGTTCTCATTTTCTGTTTTCATATCCATAATCCAAAGGGCATTTAATGTAAAATGGCTGTAAACCTAAAAAAAAGAATCAAATCAATAAGGTGCCACAAATAAATATTGTTCTTAACGACAATAATGTTTCTTTTTGACAAACAATTACTTTGTGACCAGGGGTAATAATGTATGGAGTGATACATGATTGTCACTGAGTGAGGGATTTGAGCCCTAAATATGAAGCCGCCAATATTGTTGTCATTATTAAAAAATAAAACAAAGAAGAAATCAGCTGACCAGCTGAAAAATGTCATGGCCGTTTGAAAGTTGGAAGTGGACCAAAAGCCGAGCGTGTGACCCATGCGTGCAAGTAATGACAAACATGTACCAGGAGAAAATAAAGAGCTTAAAGAATAGCTCCACACAAACAATAGAACAAACAGATAAATAAACAGATTTATAAAATTATAATTTATTTATTCTTGCAGGTGACAACAAATTTGAAGGATGACAACATGAGGGCGGAGAGAGTACACTCTCCGAAACGTTGAGTCCTTTGACAGCATTCTTTGGAAAAGTTATTTTAGTTTATATTTTATAGTTTATTGTTTTTACACTCGTGGCCAATGGCCAAATTACAGTAGGAATTACAATTTATACAAAAATAGTTTACATACAAAAAAAGAAAAAAAGAAAAAGAAAAAAAAGAAAAAAAAAGAATTTTGTTAACCCTACATTGATTTTCTTATCATAGGTTGAATACCAGCACTCTCAACAGTGGTCCGCTGGCCAAATGCCAGTTAAAACACCTTAGGACCAGTCAAAATACACCCAAAGTGGTCCGGCTACCCAGTTCAGTGTTTGAAAAGCATCCCTATTTAATATAAATAACGAACCAGTGAAAACACTGACGGACAAGCTAAGTGGTCTTGCTGGCTAGTCATTGAAAAACATGAAGGGCAAACCCTAAATGCTATCAAAATTAAATACTGTGCAAAGCTGAAAATAAATCTAAAGTATGAGAGTGATGTCTTCTTGTGAACATCAGTTATAATTTATGGCTTTTCAAAATAAATATATACATAAACAAAAAACCAGCAAAAAACCCCCCCCAAAAACAACACCCCAACAACCCCAACAAACACCCCCCAACACACACACAAAAACAAACAAAAAACGAACAAAAATAAACATAAAAACACCCCAACACCCCAACAAACAAACAAACACCCCAACCAACCCAACAAACAAACAAACAAACAAATAAACAAACAAAAAGAAAAAGAAAAAAAAACAAAACAAAAATATTGACCAACATAAAACAAAATTCTCAATTTCACAATCACAACGATATAAAATTGTTTTGCCATCCTATACATAAGAGTTCTTCTGAATTAAAAAAGTATTCCTTGTTAATGTGCGTGATAAACATAAGAGACCGAACAAAATCAATGGTGGCGACTAGGAGACACCCCGCGCCATCTGCCGCAATGAGAGGGATTTTCAGCTCTGTACACCACAAGACAAACTGCTCATCCGGACTTGTCCATCCCAGCCCCCCCTCAAGCCCCGGAGGGAGGAAAAAGTAACGCGCCGCTTTCCCATTCATCTCATAGCTGCAGATAAATACCCCTCGATCCTCCGTCGCTCAATGTTGCGGAATTACCCACATTTACAGTAAATCCTTTTATCCTCTTAGCGTTTATCGTTGATGTTATTTTTCTCTCGCAGCTTCTCCATCTCCCGCTCGTTTTCCCTGGAGGCTTTCCTTGGACTTAAGTCTCGGAGAGGACGATTGAAAAAGTTAGGTGTGAGCGGCACATGTAGTGTCTGGGACGCTACTGACAATACAGCCCATCACTGCTTATCAATGTTTCCCTGATTATGTTGAGCGGTTGGAGAAGACGGGTGCATGTGAATGGCCATGAATAAATGAAAAACTGTCTACTTTCGTTTCGGTGTAACAGTCCTAATGGTAAATATTTCATTACACGTGCGTGCACGTACAGGTGGGGGCTGTTGTGTGAAGTGGTCAAATTTGTATGGATCTTTTGCAAATTGATAACACTGATTAGCATAACGCGTACGCTATGTAAACCATAGCTGTGTAGTTATTATGAGTGCACCAGTTCAAAATCTCTCCTGGAAGTGGTAGCTTTGTGAGTAAACAGATGGTTTATTTTGTCCTTTAAAATTGGTAAG
>CM021531.1:3489974-3506547 GCA_010994315.2 Pisaster ochraceus
GTTTAGGAAAAATATATCTCCACCATTTTCAAGGAAAGAAAAGGAAATGGTATAGGAGTCAGTAAAACTTTTCTGGTGGCAGCCGTTTCCAAACGTTTTGGTAGCGATTAAATGAAACAAGCAAAACTGTTCAAGTTTCTGAGTTATCTCTGGTAGCTTGTTCAGCAACAAGTGCAAGAGGGAGGGAACTAAAACAAGACGGGGAGAAGTAGGAGGGTAGGGGTGTGGTAACCAAATGTCATGTAATGACTTACTGATTCCAAGCAGAAATCACGGACGATGTACCCATTTTTGGTCTCCTCGTGTTCCGATACCCTATTGACGGTGATATTGCCGAAGGTGATTGGTGTGGAGTCACTGGGCCAGTACTGTACAAACTTCACCTGTAGAGGGCGACAAAACATGAAATATCAAAACAATGAATTTCAATTCCTGCACTTTCGTGTTAATACAGACAGACACAGGCAGACTTCTGAGAGCCTTGTCGGACAGGGTATTTTTTTTTATCTGGGTTTCTGGGAGGCAACCAACGGCACTACACCACAAAGTAGTGGTTCAGTAGCACATAAAGCCATTTCTTATGCCAGAAACTGACCAATCCGATAAAACCTTGGGTCTTTGCAAAGCATAGGTGTTACAGGCAAATCAACATATTTTTGTTTCACATAAATAAAAAAAGCAAACAAACCCAAAACAGACAAAGTTTTTTCTTTTAAGCTTCTGGTAATCGTTGGAGCTTTTATTGTGAAGTGGGCGTGGCTCACTTTGGAATTTCATCACACTTATGAGCAGGACAAGATTTGCTTAAGAGATGTTATATATGCAAGCGAAGGGGGACGAAATGTTAAATTGAAAACCTTGACTTACCCGTCCGAACTCCACAGGGCTGCCGATCACAGCAATGGCGGGGACGCTCTGCTCCCAGATCATCTGCCAGAAGTCATTGACGGTGGTATCTGTAGGTCCCTGGCTGGCGATATATTCATTGGCACCGTTGAAACCCTGGAGGCAACAAACAATTAAAATAAAATAGTCAAAATAAACATCACCCGGATATCTTCATTTTGAATGAAGTAATTGCTGCGGGCATACATCAGAATTAAAGAGCCACTGCTTTGATTTCAAACTATGGACAGCTCCCTAGAGTTATAAATTTAAGGAACCGTTTGGAAACAGGAGATCAAAGAGCAGGATTTCTTTATATCTCAAGAAAATACCATTTATTTTTTTAGGCCCAGAAGACACAAACCAGTCTGATTCAGACGGAAATGTGTAATTTCTAAATAGATGATGCGACCCATAGCATCCGGATATCTATAACAGTAGCCATCTTTTTAGACATGCTTTTTTAACCAAGTATCAAGCTGCCAAACACTACTACCACCCCTGGTTTGGGGGCAGTAAGCATTAAAGAAACAATATCACTCCTTAGGAATATGCACCACCGGCAGCCACATGAAGACACAAGTTGCTAATCATTCACATCAACAATCTCTACCCTGACCAGTGCCTATTTACTTCAGGGTGAAGAAAAGCATTTATAGTTATAATTATCTCGCCCAAGAACAAAAGTATTGGGGATTCGAACCCATACACCGATGACTCGGCCGTCGGGACTGTTAAAGTCCGATTTGCAGGACCGAGTGGCCATGTCGCACTACGAAACAAAGCAACTTACCATTACACTGCTGGCATTGATGTAGTCCTCTTCTTTATCCAGGCGAATACGGTTATAGTCAACTGTCAAATAAAATCAACAATTAAATAATTATATTGTTTCACTTACTTATTTTATTTATTTATTTATTTATTTATTGACAGTCAACAGCCGTACCGGCACTTACAGGTATCAAGAAATAAAAAATAAGAAAAGCATTATTATTATCTTTAAAAAAAATTTTTTTTTAATATTTAAGAAAACCATAAAAAGTAAACATAAATCATAAATAAACAAAATTTCAGATAAATAAATGATACATGTAAATAAGTCAACAATATGCATATCAACCTTTAAAATGACCTAAACACATGGAAATGACCTCATAATGGCATGTCAGTAAGCAATGTCAACATTTTCATGAAACTATTGTTATGAAGTTTGACAAAGAATTGTTTTACAAATTGTTCTTGCACCGTTTGCATGTAACAAAAAAGACTGGCCCCTGCAGATGGATAAGATATGATTGCGTGCCTTAGTGGCCCAATACTTACATGGGACAATATTAGGGTAGCGGTTCTTATCCACGTTCTGGGTGAGATTCCCAACAGTCTTGGCATGACTCTCCCCCATAAAGTTCAGATCCTGTGAAAGACAAATTTCATGAGCAAATTGAATCAAATACTTGTGGATTCCAAATTCAAAAAATTACGTTGAGTTTGGTAACATATAAATATCTGCCTGTCTTGAGGGTTCAGGTTGTCTTCTAGTGGTACCTTCCCCTCCCAATTCATCCCCCTGGTCCCTGGTTCAAATCCTGCCTCGGACAGGAGTTGCTCATGTGGTTGATTTTGGGGGAGTTTTCTTCCAATATCTGAAACTTACCTTTTCTTTATCATATCATATTCAACAGTTTCTCTACTTTTTTTATTTTAATTTTATTCAGTACACATCAAACAGAAGGATAAATTGGAAATGAGAAGAAACGTTCAGTTTTAGATGTGGGAGGAAAACCCCAGTGGGGAAATCCCACACAATCAGGTAGGGACTGAAAATCCAATCCACATGTGATGCTCTGGTCTGAGGTGAGATTCGAACCGGGTCTGCGGGAAGAAAGGCAGGGGAATAAACCACTCAGCCAACCTGATCCTCAAATCACAAGTTGTACTCTCTTTTGCCCCCAATCTCTCTGAAAAAGTAACTTTCCACACAAAAAATCCTTGTTGATAAATTAACTTCAAAGGTTAAAACATAATTTTGACTGACCTCGTATTCTTTGCCAAAGTTGTCTCCAAGTTTTGATGACAGCTTGCGGACATGCTGACCAAACTTCACCACCTCCACTGGCCTAAAAATAAAAAAAAAACTTTTGTTAACTTATTTCAAATTAGAGTTTTATTGTAAAACAGACGAACCATATCAACTGAACATTCCTCGAGCCGTCGTCTAATATATCTTTTTTTGCATTTTGGGTGTAATTTTTTTTCTTCCAATTAATGTAATGTAGCCAAACAAAGGCAGGGATAACAAATACAGCCTGGTCCCTTTCGATGAATTGAATTATAACTATTATACTCACTGACATACAGGGAGCCAGACAAAGAAGGCCATAAAAAAATATGGCCGGGCTATAGCAATAGCCATGGTATAGCAACTCAATACGTTGTATCTTCTTATCAGAGTGTCAGGTTCGGTTCCAAGTCATGGCACTTGTGTCCTTGAGCAAGACACTCCACCATAGTTGCTTCGTAAAGCCGTAGGTCCCACGTGTTTATGTAATATGGACATTACAGAAGCCAGAGAGGGCGCTTGCCCCTGCGTTTCTTGGCTTCAGAATGTGCCATGTAAGCCCTTACAAGGTGCTCAAAAATTGGGGCTTGTGACTCAAACATAGCTCATGAATACCCGTCATGAAATCACAAACGCTTTGAGACACTCATTGATAAAGTACTAAATAACTGGCACCATCGAACAAAGATACTGACAACTTAGGGAGACCAAAAACATTAGGGGTAGATAGCTAAGTTGGTCAAGTGCTGGCACGTTAATCAGGAGGTCGCAGGTTCAAATTCCGCTCAAGTCCATTTTTCTTTCCTCAATCCTAATTATACAAAAATTACCCAGTCAGTTTCCCTTGTGGTTTGTTACTTGATAAATAAAAATAGTGTTTTATTATTATTATTATTTTAACCAATCTGATTGTTCATAGAGCTGACAATTTACAACTGAGCATGACCTTACCTTGACCTGGGTCCTCTCTTAGGTGGGGGTGTATCCGGGGTCAGTCGCTCTTGCGAGCTGGTGGTGCCATAGATGTTATTAGCATTCTCGTTGGCTTGGGGCGACATTGCCTCCATGGACTTCTCTCTTCTGAAAAGAACAAAAAAGCGAAACAATTTGCAGATAGTAACAACCTTTGAAGCAAATGACAGATGGCACTAAGCATAATAGGCGTGTCGTGGCCAAGCGGATAAGAGCACTGGACTCAAGCTCTGGTGTTTCTGATCAGCAGAGTGTGGGTTCGAGTCCCCGGTCGTGACACTTGTGCCCTTAAGCAAGACACTTAACCATGATTGCTTCGTCCTTCGGATGGGACGTAAAGCCGTTGGTCCCGTGTGTTGTGTAACCCACCTAAAAGAACCCAGTGCACTTATCGAAAAGAGAAGGGGGCCGCCCCGGTGTTCCTGGTTTGATTGGCAGCATATTGCGCCACAGCACCTTGTGAACCATTACAAGGTGCTATGTAAAGGGGTAGGTTTTATCCTGCAAAATGTGAAAAGGAACAGGTCTCCGACAAAAGCATTAGGAACAAATCTACCCAAAGAGTTAATCCGTTCATTATTTGCGGTGCAGACTTCCTTGCTCTGACAACTTTTCCCCTTACAGAGTCTTCCCCCCATCCCCAAGACGTCCCTGATTGGCTTGATGGGTCTCTTCTCACCTTTGTGACCTTTTGGCAGGTTTCTTTTTCTTATCACCGGCCACACATGTGCAGAGGCACATGATGAAAGCTATGATCAGTACGATGATCATGAATGGAATGAGGGCGTACACAAACCACCAGGGATCAAACTCTGCAAAATAACAAACAATCAACGAATATTTACAAGACAAGTTCAGAACTTTCAATGTTACAAACCTTACACCACACTTCGTTACAGAAATGACCCATGTAAATGACCCCAAATGGCTTTAGTGTTAATATTCACTAGAATGCGCGGTAGTCCGGTGGCTTAGGGCCAATTTTAGGCAAAATCGTGACATAAAGCCCCAAATTTGTTGTACAATTATTCTATAGGTCCCATAAAATCATTCTAGAGGGGGTGCCCGGTTTGGGTGACCTAGGTCAAGGTCAGGTTGAGGTCAAAGTTCATGTGGTATTATAAAACCGCCTATCAATTTTTCACCAATAGAGGGCCGCTTCCGCATATCGTTAAAGCTTGCAACAAATGACCATGCAGCTTCTATTTCAGACACTCATACAGAGCTATGTGGAAAAAGTTGATCCCTTTAGTTTACTGACCTGGAGATGACAGACCGGGTACCCCCCCTCTAAATTGCTTCTATAGGACCCCTAAAAAACAAGTGTGCAAAGTTTAGTGCTTTAATCCGGCGCGTCACGATTTTTTCATTAAGCCACCGGACTATGGTTCATCCCTACTCACTTGTTGTGATGGCATCTGACCACGGGGAGTCGGTGAACTGACCATTCTCAGTGTAAGCACGGACACGCACTCTGTTTAAAAAAAAAAAAAAATGAAAAGCAACAATAATTTATTATTATTACCTCGTGAATATTTTTCATTTCAATTCATTACATTCGTTTCCTTCCGTTCCAAAGCCTCTAAAGACCACAGCGGTCTGCACGGGGCACTACGATGCCCACAGCGACCACAAAAAAAATATCTGATAGTGCCCTCTTTTGACTCTTTTGTTTATATCGCAGGTTTAAACATGGCCCACGTGATCTTCTCTCGACCAATCAGAATGGATAAACTGTGTCAGGTGTTTATGAATGGTCTTTCAGTGCAAAATAGAACAGTAAGAACATTTGCTGAAGCTACCAATTCTAAAGTTTGCATCTAAAGCTTTTCTTATTAGACACAAGTAGAATAGGTTTATACAAAATTACAACCAGAGTTGCGGTTTCAAAACAGTAACAACTTTTCTTTTTTACATGACAGAAAACAAGTTTTAAGTTTTTTTTGTAAATGATATTTCAGACACAAAAAATATTATACCTATATTGTGAAATTGGTTTCAGAGCACCGTTACAATATCCAAAACTCGGGCAGGTTTCCTCTTGCCCGACGACGAAGTCCACAGTGTCGCCGTTCACGGTCTGGCGCCGGCGACGAGCCGTATTGAACGGATTGAAGGGTTCCGCGGACTGGTAGACGGGCCAGACCGCACGCCCGCGGATTTGCTGATAACTGGGGAGAATGGCCACCGCAGTTTGATTCGCTGGATGGACAAGACGGACAAATACAACACTTATTTGAATTGTTCATTTCAACTAACAAAAAAACCAACTCTTGATGAGGCATGGTGAAACTAGGGCACTTTCGATTCACATTGAAAGTCTGAAGACAGTCTTTTCAAAGAGGGACTTCTAAGTTTTTCCCTTGACCTTGGCAGGCCCTCTTTAAGTGGCATCAAGGCTCAGATAGTACCGGGGCTTTTAATTGAAGAAAATCTCTGCTTGGCGGCAGTTCTTGCAGCTCAGAATTTTCACTGGACCAAGTTTTTTTATATTTTTAAGACCATTTTTCTTATCTTCGTACTTATTCCTGCCCTTGCTGAACTTTTAGGCAGAGGTTTGTTTCGAGCTAAAATAGTGTAATTGTTAAAAAATGAGTTCGGAAAAAAACACTGGACCGCTCGACTCATTCAGTCTTTAGGTTATTGGCCCAATACCAAACTTACTGGCAGAGCAGTCCAATAACTGTATTGTTGTACAATATTATATTATATTCGTAATGCATATTTATATTTGCAGCTTTCGTCTTGATGATTTGGGTAATTGGCAAATATAAAATGTCCAGAAGAACCATTTTGACTATTGATTTGACTTTTGGTGAGAGACTCTGAGAAAGTTTTTTTCAGATTCTCTTCATAGCAACCCCAAGTTACCGCTCGTTAAACTTTGCAATCCACCCTTACCTCCTTCTTCGACTACTACAACGGTGTACGCCGTGACGACACCGTTTTTATCCGAGAAGAGTGACTTGGGAATGCGGATGGTGATTGTGGACGAGGTTACTTGAAGAACAAAGTCTGTAAATGGTATTTGCTGTCCGCTGAAAAATGGCGCTGTCAAAAATAATAATAATTACAGGTGTTTTTTTTAGAAACCAAGAACTATTATCAGTAAATAGTTGATTTAATGTTGTTAAAAAAGAAAAGTAAAGAGTTTACCATAGACTGAGGTTGTATTAATTTGAGTGCTGAACGGTTTACCAAAAGATGAGTTTATTTGTTTGCCTTGAATGAAAAGGGTCAATAAACAGACTGTAAAAAAAAAAATTTAATGGAAAAAAGTTCAACATAACTTGAGAAATTACTGGGTATACAGTGTTAAAACATATCGGTGTAAGGGTAAAAAAAAAAAACCTCATAAAACTCATTTACCCTAAATACAGACATTGGTTTAGCTTTCATTGTAAGTGTTAAACGGTTTACAATCAAATACAGACATTGGTTTACCTTTGATTGGAAGTGTTAAACGGTTTACAATCAAATACAGGCATTGGTTTAGCTTTCATTGTAAGTGTTAAACGGTTTACAATCAAATACAGACATTGGTTTACCTTTGATTGGAAGTGTTATCGGATCAAGGTACACTGGATCACTTGAGCCCTCGGTGTTGGTGGCTTGAATCTAAAACCGCGATAGAATAATCATCAATGACTTGGCCGATACAAAGCAGAAAATGTGTCTTGCAAGCAGAAACGACCCTCAAGTAACATTCCTATTATTTGTACTTAAACTGATTAAGAAACGTCTGCTTTTGTTTGTGGAAGAAGGATTGTAAAGAACAGTTAGCGAAGGAAGGGCATAAGCAAGTAATGTGCAAAATTGTGTTTCAAGAAAACTTAGTGCGCAAGTTTGATTGGTTTCCTGCCACTCATTAGTCTTTAAAGGAAGGTTAAATTCTGCATGGGAATGGGAAAACATATCTTTGGGGTAAATCTAGCAACAAAAATGTTACAGTAAAGCCACATTTTTTTTTTAAATTCAAATTCAATAAAACTCAATCAAATTCATGCATTTTCCCGTGATCAGTTTTTACCTATACTGTCGGAAGCCATTTGATTGCTTATGGCCTTTCGTTAGTGGAAAAAAGTACTTTGTGTTTCTGGAAGGACAGCGTAGAGCTTTATGCCCTCCTTCCGGGCACACGACGAAATGCCAATTCTTTTTTAAGAAGAAGGAGAAAAAAAATAAAAATGCTTGTGACAATGTCAGACCGACTGTGGGGGATTACTGACCGAGAGAACGTAGGTGTAGCCGGCCTTCAGTGGTGAAATAACCTCGTCAAACTGTATGTCATTCGGAAGAGCAGTGATGGTCTGGAAGGCAGAATCATTTGGTTCGCCCTGTCAAAACAAAAACAAAGTCCACGTGAATTTTGCACACTGACATGTCTTACACCAGATACCAGATACAAATGACTACATCTTTTAAAGGTAGGGTCAAAGTAATGCTAATTTATGGGTAAAATTACCTAGAAAGGACGCTGCAGTAAAGGTTAGGTGCCTTGCTTAAGGACACGAGTGTCAAGACAGGGAGGGACTCGAACCCACACTGCTGATCAGAAACACCAGGGCCCAATTTCATAGAGCTGCTTAAGCAGAAAATAATGCTTAGCAATTTCCTGCTAAGCAGAAATGAGCAGGATACCAGTCACAAATTGTACACGTGACATGGTAGTTTGGCTGGTAACCTTAATTTGGTAAGCAACATTTTATTGTGCTTAGCAAATTTTTGTGTTTAAGCAGCTTTATGAAATTGGGCCCAGAGCTTGAGTTCAGTGCACTTGACCGCTCAGCCGCAACACACCATTTTATACAATGTTTATTCACCAGTTATTTTGAAAGAACACCAGCCACTGGATGCAAGTTTTGTATAAATTTTATTTCGTACCGGTTTAGTTCCTTGGACGGAGACGAGGTAAGCCAAGATGAGACCATTTGGACTCTCGGGCGCCTTGAAGGAGATGCGGATCTGGTCCGAGTCAAAGCTGATGACCTCAAAGTCTCGGACAGGGCCAGGCTCTAGTAAAATGCAAACAAAAACAAAGTCCCAGCGTAAAAAAATTAAACAAAATTACATTTGGGCAGATGCTCTTCTTGACCGGTTACTCTTTTCACTCAAGTAGAAAAGGAGAGCATAATTCACTGTGATACTGTGTAATTACAAAGTCAAAAGGCAAAGAGATGGTAACAAAATATATCTAAGATAAGTCCTCCTCTTCCTTGATTGAGTTTGTGAAAAAAAAGCCATGAAAATTTTTTTTGTAGAGGCTGAGCCATCTTGCTGTTACATTTCAGAGAATCAAAGGGACTTTTTCACATTTTAAAAAAAAATTGTAGAAAAAAATTGACAAGAGTTGGACTTAAACCCAAGAATTCGGGCTCTACCAACTAAGCTATCCAGCCCTAACGTTGGCAGTCTCCTTATTTTGTCAATATCTTGGTTCAGGGGTGCCAGTCAGAAGCCATTCAATATGTAACTGCTGCTTGGCCAGGGATCACACCCAAGTTTTATGATACAACCTGGGGTGTAGGGTCAACTTAAACTCACGTGTAGGGAAAGTTCTCTGTCGAAGCTCCCGTGGGCGGCTCAGAACATTGCCGATCTTAGTACGCACTTCAAAGTCCACCGTGACATGGGGCTGGATTCCGCTCAGCAACATGCTGTTGCTGGTGGTGAAGAACGGCGACTGGGGATTAAACTCGGGCTCGTTAGGAACAAAGGTAACTTCGTAGCCGTCTCGCGGGCCTGCGGCGTCCAGCCATTGGAACTCAATGGACGTGGTTGTCACTTTGACAATGGAGAGAGGACCGGGGGTGTGAGGCACTGCAGAAGGGAAAGCATGTAATAAAATGTTATCAACTATGAAAAAAAAGAAGCCTTCATTAACATTGAAAAGAATCTGAGATAGGAGAGGCTTGTAGATGTGCTGGTCATCTGTTCCTACTTGCCAGTCACTTGCTTGGTATTTGATAAAAATTGTTTTTTACATTTTAATATCTATCTTTCTAGATTTGTTTATTTACCAGTCATATATGTATTTTGTGTATTGCAACTTTTATTGGCCGTTTATTGTTGCACCAGTGTAAAGTATAATAAAAGGGGGACAAAAAGAAGAAGAAAATAAAAACTAGTTTCACTGTTGCAAAATTTCCTATGGTATGAAAGCAAAGATTTTAGGAGGGGGGGGGGTATTTCCATACAAGAGGAAAATAGTGTATTAAACTAAGGGAACATAAGGGTGGGGTGGATACTCTCTGCCCTATATCGGGCATGGTATATAAGTGAGAAAGACTCTGCTAGGGTCCATTTGTAAGGCAACTAAACAATATTTTGCAAAGTAAATAAATAAATAAATAAATAAATAAATGCTTACATGTGTAGAAAACCCGCTGTATGGGTACGCTAGCCAGATTCTCGTCCACGTTCTCAATGTGCGTCGTGATCGTCACCGTGTACTCGCTGGCCACCTCCAAACCCTGGAACAGCAGATCACGCGGAGAGTCCTTCAGCACCTTGGTCTCGCCAAGGTCGACCGACGGGCTGAAGGTCACGGAGTAGAAGTCCAACTCGCCCACCGAGCTCGGCCACTCGATGCGGATGGACGTCTCGGTCGGCACGTGAGTTATGTCAGCTGGTGCTATGGGACCTGGGAAGAAGATCATTCAAATGCAGTATGAGAAGTCAGGGGACAAACATACTCCCTATGGAATTGAAATTTGATTTAGAAATGCTTAGGGCCTGATGAAGAGAGTGGTAAGAGTGTACGGCACTTTGGAATTTCGTCGAAAGAAGTGCTTTATAACAATAACCTGTGCATTCCTTCGGCTACCGTTGCTGCATACTCCCAAGTAGTTGAGATGAATTTAGGAATGTTTATGGCTCGACAAACAGGGGACGTAACATTACTGTAGCTAGTGCCCTCAGCACCTTGTTGGTGTATCTGTGAGCTTTATACAAATTGTTGACATTTTTTGTAGTATTTTTTATTATTACAAGAACGAAGTTCAGTCTGTAGTGGTGTTTAGTGCATTTTGAGCTACATAAATTAAGTTGTATCTGTGACTAGTTGGTGTCTAGTAATCTTAAAAGTGTCAAGTAATCTTAAAAGTAACCCCAAAAATGACTTACGAGTCCGGATGGAGACTGTAGCGGGGGTACTGCGCAAAACCTGGCTTCCGGCAAGATTTGACACGGCCACCAGGGAGATCATGTAGAATCGGCCCGGTACGAGGTCAACTAAGGTCGTGCTGTCAACTTCAGAGGGCAAGATGAGAGGCTGGGTGGATGTACCCACGGGGTCATAGGTCACCTCGTAGTGGTCGACGATGTAGCTTCTGTCGATGAACCACCGAAGGTCAACAGTGGTCTCTGCTCTACCTGTGCTGATGAGAATGGGCCGCGACGGTTCTAGAAAATAGAGAACGATGTCGAATAAGGTAAATTCAGCTGAAACTAAGGTGAAACTTCATCCCAAAATATGAAGTATATAAAAATTGCTGTGCCCTGATTGGCTATCCATTGTTATCAAGGGCTTGATACAAATCACTTTCCCCCCCCCACCACCACAGATAAACTCCCCCACCCCCTCACCTGTGTTTGCCAAGACTGTGCTGGGCGAGCTGGGCACGCCTCCGCTGACAGTCATTATGGTGACGTTGTACGACCGCGCCGTCAGAAGGCCAGTGTACGTCAACTCCCGATTCTGATTGGGGTAGACTCTGAACGGGCTACGGGGAAGACCGTTGTCGGAGGGGTCGAGGGTGAGGGTGTAGTAATCGAACATCCCGGAGGCTGCGTCCCAAGAGACGGTCAACTCGGACGATGTCACGCTGTCAAGCTGGAGGGTGACTGCATCCGGTTCTGAAGAAGTGAATTTTCAATCATCGGTGTTAAGTTGCAACAAGAGAAACTAAATGTTCTTTATAAGATCAGTTTATTTAATGGGAGACTTTGGAACGCTAGGTGGCAGCAGACTTACCAGGTAAATTTCCATTGCTTGCGCCGTTCTGAGCAGGCGCACATTACCGAGAACAATGGATATACCTGGTCGCTGCTGCAACCAAGTGTCCCAAAAGCCCCCATTAAAGCTGTACAGACCAAAAAAACTGGGAAAAAGTTAAGCAAAATCCAGCTTGGGAGGTCAGATTTGACCTTAGACTGCTGGCGTTGTTTCTAGAATTTGGTTTTGCAATTTACAACTTAATAAACATAGCATTATTTGTTGAACCCATTGTCCCTGCTTCACCCTGCCGGAACTCGGGATCCATCTGGTCTGCCCACTTGGTGGGGACCAGAGCTTCGCCGGGCCCCACCAGAGTACGCCCGAGATTGCCCTTAAACTCCGTACTGCCAGGGTGAATGTCAGGCATGCTCAGTGGCTGCATGGCAACACTTGAAAGCAGGATGGTGGACAGTAAAGATATTTGTTTGAAGGAATGTAAAGTTCCACCCACTTGTGCGCTCTTCCAGGACGAAGGGACCAGCCTTGGTGTCTACTCCATCCATCAGAGTCAGCTCGATGGTGTAGAGCTGGCCTGGGACCAATTGACTGAAGTCCAGCGCCCTCTGCAGATTCCTAGGGATGGAAAACGGCGAGTTGGTGATGCCGTCTGGTGGCGAGTACCTCAACACGTAGAGGTCAAAGTCACCGAAAGCTTCTGAGAAAGCGACGCTGATTCTTCTGTCTGTGACCTCCGTGGAGTACAAGTCAACAGTCTTGGCTGCCGGAGAGAAAGGGAAGACGAAAACAATGAAATGGAGCAAACTTGAGTACTTGTTGGTTAACTGAAAATGCATCATTAAATAGACTGGGTCTTTCTAGGTCCTGCAAGTCCTTTCTGCTCTAAGCTGACTGGGTTTTTTCTAGATCCTATAAGTCCGTTTTTGTCTGAGCCAACTGGGTCTTTCTATGCAGTCCTTTCTGCTTTGAGCAGACTGGGTCTTTCTAGGTCTTTTAAGTCCTTTCTGCTCTAAGCTGACTGGGTTTTTCTAGATCCTATAGGTCCGTTTTTGTCTGAACCAAACGGGTCTTTCTATGCAGACGTTTCTGCTCTGAGCTGACTGGGTCTTTCTAGGTCTTGTAAGTCCTTTCTGCTCTAAGCTGATGATATACAGCTCTTTCTTATTACCTAATGGGAAAACTTACTGAAGCACTGGAGTTCAACACAACTGACGAGACGTGCGTCTGTGGGATAGCCGCCCAGGACAAATGGCACAACATCTTGCTTCGCTAGCCTCACACACAGATGTGTTGTGTCTGCACAGTTCATCCCGGTAAGGTCAAGGGTCGCCACCAGACCATCAAAGGTCAACGGGGTGCCGACCTGGACTTCTTGGTTCTGCTGGGCGGTGGTGAGAGTCGCTTTGACCCGAGCGGATTCCACACCACATCCATCGCTGCAATTGCTGGCGAAAACATACAGGTCCCAGCTGCCGTCCGCTTGAAGGCTTCGGCTGTTGGACCAGGGGGTGAAGGAAGCGTCCAGCATGAAGGCTGCACTGTCGTCGCTCTC
This sequence comes from Pisaster ochraceus, assembly GCA_010994315.2. Taxonomy (NCBI): domain Eukaryota; kingdom Metazoa; phylum Echinodermata; class Asteroidea; order Forcipulatida; family Asteriidae; genus Pisaster; species Pisaster ochraceus. The sequence goes on from CM021531.1 coordinate 3,503,403, forward strand.
GAGGACTTCATTTGAACCTAAGGTCAACGAGCTCGACTGTATGGCAACACCTGAGTGAGGGAAGTCACAAAAAATACATTTAAAACAATATTAAATGGTTTTGCCCTAACTCAATATAATGATTAAAGTAGTGTATAATCAAGATATGTTTGAAGCTCTGCATGGTGTGGAAAATAAGAGGTAACTATAACTAGTGAACTTGTGGGTACAACCATGTGTAAAATCTCTTTTGGGAGGAGTGTTGGCTCTGAAAAGAGCCGCTGTGGTCACTCTGTATAGTCAGATTTCCCAACTCCTGCTGAAAACAAAATCCACAGACACCTTGGATGGGACTCGAACCCATGGCCTTTCACCTTTTAGAGCAGATGTCAATTTCCACTGGAAGATATGGCTATGCCTTCAGCTGCCCATCTCCTATACAAGGCTACTTTGTATTTAAAGAAGTCTGTTAATTGACCCAAGACGTTGATCAGTCCAAAATTTTATATTTCTTCTGAAGCAATACAGTGATTCAAGGCTACATGGTGAACCCTATGCAGTGCCGCCCCCCCCCACCCCCCACCCCCTCCATCTCGGTCAGGATGACTTACTTATGCAGTTGGTTTCTACGCAGTCTGTCAGGGAGTTCTCATCAGGGAATCCCGTCAAACTGAAATCGGGTTGAGCAGCAGCGCCCTCGCCCAACGTGACGCAGATGTAACGCATCTCGGTGCAGGGAATTCCCGTGAAGTCCATGGTGGCAATCAGGTTCTCCAAGGTGAGAACTGCGTCCGGGTTGAGGTCACGGCCGCTCTGAGAGGCAGAAATGGTTGCCTCTCTCTCTGATCTCCTGCAAATAAGTCATCCAATGGTTTTTTTTTTTTAATGATTGTGCGTTCGTGATTTACTTGACAACACAGGACTGAAAGGTCTATCTGAAGAAAACCAGCTGCACGTAATATCGCGGGAAGTAGCACTTACGCTACGCTTGAGTTTGAAACTATCAAAATGTTGAATCTAGCCTAAAATAACCTGGATGTACGCACAAACGACGTTTTTGCACAGAGCATTTTCGTGCAAGAATCAACGTTGCTGCGGTGACCCAATAACATAATGATGCTTCGAATTGAAAACACATTGAGCAAACACCTTTAACGATTTTTTTTTTCCAACGAGTTTGACCAACCATTCGAAGCCATTCAACTACACAAAGTTGTGAATGGTGTCACAATTGCGCAAGGAGCCGCACAGAACTACCAGTCCACTGTGCGGACGCATTCACCATATGTTATTAGGATGGCACAGTTAATCTATCAGGGTGGCATGGGTGACTAGTGTATAAAAGCACTGTGGCCCCGGTTTGAATCCCGTTCAAGACTTTTATGTGAGTAGAGCTGTACGTTGGTTTATCTACCATGGCCAAAGGGTTTTTCTACAAGCTTTTGTTTTTTTTTCTTTCTCTGGAAAAATCAAACACTTTTGATCTCTGGCTGTGCTTTGTGGTCATTTGGGTTATTGTGGCTGGCTGTCTGGGCCGCCTTGCATGCCTGCAGCTTGAACATGCTGAAGACACACCCTCCGCAACTCAGACTCTCAGCTGCAAGTTGGGACAATAAGCCTCCACAAATTATTCTCGTTACTATTATTCCAAACCATATTGGTCGACATTAATTGGTCACACAGTAAAAATGGGGTGATTAATACCTAGTCCCTGAACCGTCCGCCTGGGAGGTCACAAAGACCGTCGCCCTCCACAGGTTGTCCCCGTTGATCCCGGCGCTTGTTGGGGATGCGGTGACATTCAGTTCCAGGCGAACCTCCTGGTTGGGCCTCTGCTCAATGAGGGGTACGTTGGTGATGATGGTGCTTGCTACACTCATCACTTGCACACCTAGGAGAGATGAAAGCGTCATAATTACTTATTTGATCGGCGCAAAAAAAAAGGGTCTGATATCGAAAACCCTGCTATTAAAAAGAAATATTGCTTAACAAATTAACTTGCTCTGTAGAAACTAGCAGGGAACCAGTCACACGCAATGTACGTTACATGTCTGTTTGGGGGGGTGGTAACCCATATCTGCTAAGCAGACTCTTCTTACTGCACAATTTTTTTGTCTCTACAGCTTTATAAACGTCGTGCCCAAATTGCAACTTGCCCATGGGCCTTTGCGAATCCACAAGCTTAGATTTGGGCTTGGCTACAGGCTTTGTCCACCTTTCTGAATCCCTATGCCGAAAGTGCACAATTTCACAAAATTAAGCCGGAGTCGAATTCAAATCCAGTTTCGAGAAGGCCCTATGCAATGCAAAGTTTTCTAGAACACTCAAACACAAGCTGTCTTGTTTATAAAAGGCAATGTATTTTCAGGGATTTCGTGTATTTTCAAATGGGCTTGTTTTTTTAATCACACCGCATTGTTTGGAAGACAATATTCTGAAATTTCATATTTAAACATTTCATGTTCTAGTCAATTTTTAATTTTTTGCCCCTCAACATTTCTCAGCACAATAATGGATATATCTAGTGATTGGTTCTTATAATATAGTGCATATATCCTAGTTAGATCAAGGCGCTTTACAACATCATTATCCCTGTTCATCAGGCATACTTTTAGACCCATTCCTCTAACTTTCTCAACTTCCTGGGGAAAATACAACCCAAAGCTGCTTATATTAGCCCCACGGTGTTAATTTCCAACACAATACTGTCCTCAGTTTCCCGTTTACCTGGGTAAAGAGAAGCAATTATGGTTAAGTGCCTTGCTCAAGGACGCAGGTGTCATGAGCGGGAATCGAACCCACACTCCGATGATTCAACCATCAGAGTTAGAGTCCAATACAGTAGACAACTTGGCCACGACACGCCGTTGAAAGAACTGGGTAGGTTTGCACACATTGTACTAAGTTTATTAATGATTGCAACACACACGCCACCAATCTTGTCCATACTCACCGTTGCATTCCGTTGCAACACATTGTCTGAGCCCAGACTGAGTAGCCGGTGACTCGATTTTATAGAAGGGTTGAGCCACGCTCCCGCGCCACACTTCAACGCAAAGGTACGCCATGTCGCGGCAGTACAAGTTGGCCGTCGTCAGCGTCACTGTGACGTCGTCAAGGCCGCTCACCATCCCAGCGACGATAGGGACTGCTCCGTGTGTGGAGT
>CM021531.1:3507547-3526105 GCA_010994315.2 Pisaster ochraceus
AATTCAATTCAAACTCACGCTTATTTCCATACTTCATGAAAAGCTCTTAACACTACACAACCGAAAAACGAACGAAAGAATTGTAAACCATAAATCCGGTCTGACAAGACAGACATCAAAATAAGTATGGCGGCATCTTCTACAAGCCGGGGGCTTGTGGCGAGATGCCTGATGGACAGACAAACTGAACATAAACAGGAACAAAAACATTGAACAGACAGGTTGAACAAAGACAGAAATGGTGGGGAAAAATAATAACAAGTTATGCATTCAACTGCATTACTTTGACTATGCACGACGGAACAAAGAACTATCAGTATTGTGGGTGTATTTGCCTATGATGTCATATTGCAGGCGGGCATAGCGTATCTATCACTTAAAACCATGTGGATGATATTAAACAAATGGCTGGAAGGACAGATTTGCTTTTAATGTTGGTTTTTATTTGCAAGGAACCTTTCCAAAGTTCGACTAAATTGAAGATAAAACTCTTTTGTGGTTGATCATACTTAAACGTTACACCAAGGCAGGCATAAATCATGCACAAGGAATAAGTTGTATACAAGCATACATTTTTTAGGCAATCGACCGTAAACCAATACATAACATAAATATACCAGACAAACAGATCCTTGTCAGTCATTAGTGGAACATGTGTCATGTGTCATCCAATATTTTGCCGAGTATTTACTGCCATGACGCTCCACATTTTAACATTGGACAAGCGCCCGTCCAATATAGATAATTATTTCATTTCATTTCATTTATCTATTAATTCTGGCTGTGAAGCCAAGGACTCTCAGAAAAGCGAACTTAATCACTACACCAGCCAAGAACCCCATGGAGAGAAGACAAGGAAGGAAGTTTCAGTTTTCAATCCCATTGATTTTACCTCATGAGATTATATTCTGCGAAATATTTGTATATTTCATCCAATATTTCTGTGCTTAAACACAAACAGAAGCTCCAAACTTACCAGTGCAAGTGAACAACTGTGTGACAACCACAGACGAACCATTCCTCCATTCCAGCGTGAACCCTGGGTCAGCGTTGGGGTTGGTGATCACCACAATCAGGTACCGGACGTCAGAGCAGGAGATGCCGTCCAGGTTCAGGTCAGCCACGACGTTGAGTTCGATCGTCTCTCCCTTCAAGAGGTCCTTGTCGGCATCGGTGCCGGTGAGGATGCCGCTCGTGTTCGCCCTGAACACCGTCCCCGGCGCGAGGGGGTCCTCGTTGGAGAGTTTGACCTCTGCTGACCAAAGGTTGACCCCCGTGGCACTACCGCCAGCTGCATCCGAGGTCAAAGTGACCTTAGTTTGGGGAGGAGAGAGAAAAGGGGCAGAGAAAAAAGATTTGTTACACAAGTTTGAGTTGATTCTACCAAAATGTTTGAAACTAACTTTTGAAGAAAAAAACAACAACAACAGTGTTATGACCGGGATTCGAACCCACACTCTGTACTTACTGTAAGATCGACAGGATTACTGGTGGCATGTTCCACGAAAGGAATTCCAGAGTTAATTGTCAGCTGCTCACTCACAATTCTGATTCCTGTTGTAAAAAAAAAATCATACCAGGAAAATTACAGATAACTGTATACTTTAAGCAAAAATGTATTGTTCAACTAGTTTTTGACAAAATAAAGAGTCGCCTAAAATTAAATGAGGTGAAACCTTTGCGATCGCACAAAAATATTATTCAACAACATTTTATATGTCATCTTTTACAAAGGAAAGGTACCCCCAAAAATTACCTCTGCAATCAAGCCTCTGAGTGCAGGCAGTCAAGACTGGGTCACTGATGTCAGGGGTCAACGTGAAGTGCGGCTCGGCGTTCAACCCTTTGGTCAATGTCACGCAGATGTAGGGTACGTCAGCGCACCTGGCCCCAATCAGATTCAGCTCAGCCTCAACAGGGATGGAGTACATTCTCCCGGCAATGATGTCGATCATCGAGGGCGGGGAGTACGGCACGGTGACTTGGTGCCGCGAGGCCACCACGCCCTCTCGGCTCGGGACGGCTGTTGCCGCCACCTGAAGTCGGAAGAGGTCCACCGGGTCGATGACGCTGGCGCCGGCGGGGTCGGTTTGGAAGTCAAAGTCAAACGTGATCGGATGACGGGGATCATTGGAAATCAAGGGCTCTCCCATGCGGAGATTGAGGAGGGAAAACAGGATGTGCAAGCCTGGGTGAAAGAAGAAAAGAAAAAAAAAGTGAGAAATCAATATCCTAAACTTGGGTGTGATCCCTAGCTACACGGCAGCTAACAGTTGTGTGGCTTCTGACTGGCACCCCTAGACAAAATAGGGAGACCGCCAACATAGGCTTAGATAGCTCAGTGTGCCGGCACGTTAAACTGGAGCTCATTGGTTCAAATCCCACTCTAGTAAATTTTGTTCTATATTCAACACCAAAACCTAATTAAAAATTTACCCAGTCAGTTTCCCTTTTGGTTTATACTTTGATTAGAGAAATTGATAGTTACAAGGTTGAGATCTAACAGAGAGAGTCACAAACTCTGAAAACAATGACAGTCAGGGTTAGGAATGAATGTGTTTCGAAAGGAAATTGTTAAAAGACTCAGACTATACCTTTACACTCGATGGCTCTTGAGGCTATCAAAGCCGTTTCATCCGGTATGGGCACTAATGTGAAATTCGGACTGGCTCCCAGACCTTTACCCCACTCTACACAGACATAGTTGATGTTCTCGCACAAGGCATCTGGAAGCGGCACCGTGGCCCTCACGTTGTTCATCAGGAACAGCGCCCCCGCGCTGAGTGGCTTGTTCAGATTGGACACGCTCAACGAGGAGGTGACCCGCTGGGAAGTCACGGTCGCACAGCTCTCCACGTCACTCGTGAAAATGTCCACTGACCAGAGTTCCTCCCCGGAGATACTGGAGCCGTCGGCGTTTGAGGATATCCTCAGATTAAGGTCAAAGGTCACTTCGGCGTCGCTCTCGACAATCCGACTGCCAGAGTTCACCTCGCTGATTGCAGTGTTGGTCACCTCAACACCTGCCAAAACAAAACAAAATCATAAAAATATGAAAAACCATCAAAGTTTACCAAAATCAAAATTTGTTTTTTTAATATGGTACCCCCTCCCCCTCCCCTCTGCAAAGGTCCAGTTCTGTTACTGTGTACCAGAACAGAATAAGGGGCACCAAAGCAATGACCACGGGCATAGATGCAATTGCCTCTGCTGCCTCCACGATGTACCAGGCTGATTAAGTGCAAAAAGTAACCAAGCACAACAAAATTATGCTCATCAGAATAAGGTTACCAGCCAAAATACCATACCACATGCACAATTTGTGGCTGGTATCCTGCTTACATTTGCTTAGAAAAGGTTAACCATTATTTTCTGCGTGAGCAGCTCTGTGAAATTGTGTCCTGATTATTTATTTTTTTAAAGAGGAAATCATGTACCTTTGCACTGAACTTCAACTCCCTTTACGATCTCCCCAAAGAGAGTAAAGTCCACGCTGGTTCCTGCCCCGACATGAACCTCCAGGCACAGATACACTTGGGGCCATGGTGGGCACTTCATCTGATAGTCCAGGGGCACGTCCACCATGAAGTTAATGGTGTCCCCTTTGAGGAGGTTCTGGTCTTCCTCTCCGGGCTGGATGACGGCGTTGGTCAGTGCCACCTCCTCAGCGTCCCCGAGGCAGTCCTCGTGGTTGTTCAAGTAGGCTTTGAACTCCCACAGATCGTTTCCCATGATGTCCTCCTTAAGAGGGTTGGACGTTAAGGCCACGTCGAATGAGAACATTTGGTTGTCTTCATTCTCATGAAGGATATTGCCACCGGTGCCAGTCAAACTAAAAGTGGTAATTTTCACACCTGGAAAAAAAACAGACCCAGAAATAGTATTGTCTACAAATATTATTACAAATATTTTCAAATAAAATGTAGCTACTGGTATCATTGTTTGACTACTTATCTTAACGGGTTAAATTTGATGAGCTCAAACAGTATTATTGAAAACTATGATTTCAGCTCCCTTTAATTCTGTCTTTTACTGCTGCCACAGCTGGCAAAGCTGGTTTAGAAACGTAGATACTACTTTTTTTTTGTAATCATGGAAGAAAAGAATTGAAAATGTCAAATCCGCACATGACCTTCACTAGGTCAAATCTTGCAGCCAGTTGCCGCCGCCATGGAAATTTTGGTACTAAAGCCACCTCCGTCTTGAAAGGGTTTAAGAACAAGCTTCGATCACAAGGTTTGGTATTGGAGTGTTTGTAGTAGATGTGTCGTGGCTGAGCCATTAAGAGCACCAGACTAAAGCTCTGGTGTTTCTGATCAGCAGAGTGTGGGTTCAGGCCCCGGTCGTGGCACTTCTGTCCTTGAGCAAGATACTCTACCATAATTGCTTTCTCCTTTGGATGGGACATTAAGCCATAGGTCTGGTCTGCTAGAGTTGGTAGTGCATGTAAAAGAACCCAGAATATTTATCGTGGAAGAGTAGGGGTTAGCCCCGGTGTTTCTGGTTCACATAGCAAGCACCCTTGTTTACGGGTTTCCTCGGGCTTGCAAGCTTACAGTGATTACGTTGACTTATGCGGCAGCCTTGGCATTCATTACCGGAAATATATATATTAATCATTTCAGATTCTCTTCGGATACAAAATGCAACAACAGCAAAAACCCTGAAAACCCAACGCATCTTTGACTTTGTTTCCTTACCGTTGCAATCCAGGGAGGCGCAGGTAATCAGAGCGCTGTCATCGGGGGCGCCATGCAGGGAGAATTCCGGTGATGGATTGACCCCCTTCAACAGCTGGACACAGAAGTAAGGCGTCTGACGACATTCAGTATTCTGGAGATTCAGGGTGACCTGAATAAAGAGAACAAATCACAAAAGTTGAATACCTAGCAAACAATTCACACTAATAAAACATTAAGGGAATCAAAGTGCGGTGACGAGGTTTTAAACTACAATGCTTGGGCGTCGCGACAATAAACATAGAGGTGGAAGGCGAGGAAAGACAACCACTATGCCAACCCGAACACCCTACACAACTCATCAAATTAAAACCACATATGGAGATAAGACAAAAAGTAGTCAAAAGTCAAAAACGCATTCCAGAAGGTTCGCTGAAATTGACAGCACAAAATGTAACAAACATCCAGTATTTTCAACGGAGTAATGTCTTGCCGTCCAGAAAATTACATCTTTCCATGGAAAGAAAATCCAATGTGATTTTGCATTTGAAGAACCATGGACTCCTTTTTATTAAAGCAATCATCCCTGGGGTGCCTTCTGGCCACTGCTCATGGTCATTCACTAATGCCCTCCAGAGGGCCACATGCCAGGTGGCCACTTCAACTCTGTGCTGTACTTCCAACTTTCTGAAAATTGCTTTGCAAGCTTTTTGGTGCAAGGAGCTCATAACCATTCCAATCTCGGCAGCACTTGCACCAACAATCTTTCTCTCACGTAATACTTCATCGGTGATATGCCTACATCTAGCAAAGGAAATAGAAAATGCCCAGGGCCTAATTTCATAAAGCCTGTAAGCAAAAAGAAAAAATTGGTAAGCACAGAAAAATCTTGCTGAGCAGAAACAGGTTACCAGCCAACATTCCATGAAGTTTACAGTGTTGCCACTGGTACCCCGCTCATTTCTTGCTAAGTAAAAAAAAAATTTGCTGAGCAGAATTTTCTGCTGAGCAGCTTTACAAAATTGGGCCCTGGTGGTGGCATTAAGGCCCACCAACATACATGGGGCCTACCCTTATTCTTTCATTAGCCCGTGTTTCTAGGTAGGCTTATGTTCCTCCATAGGAAGCCACTGTACGTTGCAAAACATGTAAAACTCTAAGATAAGCCCCCAAAAAACTGAGATTGGCATACCGTACGGCCAGGGAAAGAAAGCACGCGATTAATCTCAGACAACGGAGCATTGGTTTGGTCAGCAGTGAGGGCCACCAGTGTCTCATATGCCTTCCTATGGTGGGAGCCATCTGCTCGACGGTTAGCAAATACTTTCAGCTGCCAGAGCCCTGTGCCCATAATGGATGCCCCTCCAGGGCTGTACATTGCTTGGTAGAGGAAGCCAACGGAGTGTGAAAGAGCGTTCTCAACGGGAATCAGCTCACCAGCTTGGACAATCACTGTAGCATCTTCCACTTCAACGCCTGTCATAAAAACAAGAAGAAAAAAGAAGAAAAAAACTCAGTTTCAATAATAAAAAGCATTATTTTTTGCAATTTTTAGCCGAGAATCAAAGAGTCTTTCAGCAGGGGCCGAATTTCATAGGTCTACTTAAGCACAAAAGTAGGAATTAGCACAGCAACATTATGCTTGACAGATTAAGGCTACCAGCCAAAGCACCATGTAACATGTAGGCCTACCATTCGTGACTGGTATCCTGCTAATTTTGGCTCAGCGGGAATTTTTCAAACAATACTTTCTGCTGAAACAGCTCTATAAAAGTAGGCCCTGGGCCTAACCTCCCCTACAAATCATCTCAACTCATTTGGCGTATGAAGAACCTGCAAAGCACTGGGTGAGTAGGAGCCGATACAGGTAAACGTCTCACTAAAAAAAACCACAATGACCTTGATTTCAACCCAAGCTCAACCCACTTCAGGACTTCTTTAAAATCTTGAGGGTGTAAACCAATGCAAGACAGTCCTTGAGAGCAGGACTGGACACATTTTGTCACAGGGTTTGTTCTATTTCATGTACATGGGTGATCACAGAAAACATGGGCACTGTCTGCGACTGTTTGGTCAGCTTAACAAACCCTGTGTAATACGTTTAATTTAACACACTTTCTGTGTGAAGAAGGGATAGGTCTGAAAGGATCACTAGCATTCAAATCTCATCGTTGTGGCAGATTTAAGCCGTATCCGAATTGGCGGCTGCGGCTACGACTGTTGCTAAAATCCTATACTTCAACACATGATGACGCGGAAATAGCTGTAGCCGTATCTGTAGCCGCCAATTCGAACACAGCATCAACTCTTTCCCCCCTGTCAGGAAATTGAAAAGACAGTCGTGTTTTTCGTTACCTCTGCATGTGACACTCTGACAGCCAATAAAGACTGAATCGTCGCCGTCCTTTGCCGACAGGGTGAAGAGAGGGGTGGGAGTAGCATGACGCTGGAGGCGAGCACACAGCCACAGATCGCCCTATGGAAAGATCACAAAGTTCAAAAATCAGTTTGAGGATTTGTTTTCCGCGATGACTTGGATAATGAATGATGTCAAAGACGCTGGTGATGGTGCATCTGTCATCGTTTCCCCCGATGTAAAATGCAAGTTGTCGTCAAATGATGATGGTGAGAATGAATTATGGTTGGAGCTTTCTAGGGAGTCAAAATGTAAAGAAATGAACTGTCAACAAATGAGTAAACAGTTATCTCTTTTAGGAAATTAAAACACCTTGTACATGGTGACAACAGCGGGAAGACCTAGCAAAGGTCAAAGGAAGAACTGTCAAGGATCTAAAGAGATGTGTGCGACGTGTGTAACTTAAATGCTATTTCAGGAGACACAACGCTTTTGCACCGACACGACGAAACTATAACATCACTTTGTTCTCGACCTGATAACACTCTGGACTACTTACAGCTGGACAAACTAGATTAGACAGGTCGATAGTGTTTCTCAAATCTGTCAACGCCAAGTTCTCTCCAGCATCAAGCCGCCCGGTTGGGCTAGGAGCAAACGTTCCCTTGCCGATTGTGAGGTCTTCTTCGCCGTTGGCATTGGGCGTGTAATAGAAGGAGACGTCCCATAGGTTTGTGCCGTCAATGCTGGCTGCGTCCCCAGCTGATACTGACAAAGTGGAGAGCACGACAAGGACGCTGCTTGACCGCTCCTTCACAGAGCTACCCTCGGCGATTCTCGAGATCACCGTCGACACAATTTCAACACCTGGGGAAGTAAAAGTGTTTAAATGCCATGAATGCATGAATGTAAGACTAGGATTGCTAGTAATTAAGTTTGCAGAGAAAAAAGCAACCAGCATTGAGCACCTTAGAGGTAGGGTCAACGATCGGTAAATACTCCAAAAATTAACGACCATACAAATTTTCTCGGTGAGAAGCATTGCAGCTGTTGATAGCATAAACTACTTTGAGAAAGGATTCCCTTCAAAGTCATATGGTTTGAGCTAAAAAAAAATGCATTCGAATCTTAGGAATGATTCATGCATGAGTCGATTCTCAGATTTCTAAAGGGTTTACCGCTCGAGAATGCTGCAGCCAGAGATGCGATTAGTACCCGCCTGTCAACTAGCTAAACAAGAATGGCTTTGACCTTCACGTGAAAATACTGGGACAGTTTTTTGGCTGTTTTCTAAGCAAGTAGACATATGTGACTTTTTGTACATCTTTCTTTCTAAATGTGCCTATGAATTGGCATTACATTGTAAACAAAACCTATAAACCCTACCTTTCAAGAAATCAAGGAGATGACGAGGTATAAAAAGCAACAGCTAATTTGATGTTCTCAAAGGAAATAACTCTCCAGCTAAAGGACACAAGTGCCACTACTGGGACCCGGACACACTCTGACATCAAAGTTTAACTCCCCAAGCCCGCTCTGCCAAGCACCCCCCCCCCCAATGCAGACCTTGCTCCAACTTACCCTTGCATGTGACAGGGATGCAGACGTCATTCGGTGTCGTAAAATTCAAATCAAACTGAGGGGCGGGACTGTTCCCTTTCTCGAAGGTCAGACAGAGCTCGTCCAGGTTTTCACACAACACTCCGGACGGTGTGATTTGAACAGGGAAGATGTTGATGAAGTCCACTGTCTGATTGGCGATCAGGGCTGCGGGAGGATTTTGAGTTTGATCAGACAAGAAATAGTTACATGAGACCAATGATGTCAAAGTTATAGTTCCCAAGTATAAAACGCCGTTAGTCAAGAATTCTGTTTGCTTCTTTAGTTATGGTGCAAGCTTCCTGGGTGAAAGGGATTATTTTACAGATACTGACAAAATAGGGAGACCGCCAACCTACGGCTAGATAGCTCAGTTGGTAGAGTGCCGACATGCTAATCCGAGGTCGTAGGTTCCAGTCCCGCTTTAGTCAGTTTTGGTTTCGTTAAACCCCCAAATTTTGTGACAACATTTCCTGGAAATACACACAGCTTGGTCAATTACTAGTTACATGTGCAGATGGCTAGTCATGGGAAGGGAAATAGAAAAGGGCCTGTTTGTGGCTTGGGGACGGGGGATGAAACGTTTCCATTCTTAATGTAAAGTGACCTTTCCAACAATTAAAATACTTATAGCACCAAAGATGGAAACCTGGACTTGGCATCAAAACAACGGATCAACAAACAACAGTAAAATGGTTCCTAAAATGGTAAGCCAGGCAAAGTGGAAAAGCAAAATGAAAAAGTTTCATATTAAATTAATCTGTTTTACTCGGAGGTGGAGGAGGGGAGGGGAATTTATTCCAATTGTCTTGTTTTTAAACAAACACACAGTATAAAGTTTATAGAAATCCACCATGTATATTGTCAGGGATTTTTTTTAGGATGTCGGCTCACTGTAAGGTATTTTCGATTTGGCACACATTTTCCTGCGTATGACAGATTTGAAAAATTCTCAAGACTAGTAGTTCTGGTACCGCACTTGCACAAAAACATTAAGCTCCTGAATCTGAAAGAGTACCACTTATAAATTTTTCTGAACCGTACCAAACTTTTTAGAAAGGTGTTGAAGTTCACTTTTGGATCGACCAGTTTACAGAAAAAAACAAAAAACTAACCGGTGTTCTCCCTGCTGGAGGTCCAGTAATTTCCAGTGGCGTTCAGTGGTGTCACAGCGTTTGCAGTGTCTCTGATCTGGAAAGACGGAGATTGCCAGAGGCCCGTGCCGGCGATGTCGGCCGAGTTGACATCAGTGGAGACGTGAAGGTCGATGTGAAGGTAGTTGTCGGCATTCTCCAAGATGTTGGTCGGCAGGGTCACTTCGAACTGGATGTCGTTGATGATGACAGCTGTGGTCAATAAATGGTTGAATAAAATAGAGAGTCAAGTATTTGCTATAAAAAAGAAAATCATAGTATTCCAATTTGTTACCCTTTGAGACAAGCTCGGGCAAATTTTTTTTTAGGAAACAACAAGATGTCTCTGTTTCTAAAATGATATAAATGTATTACCAGCTGTAGCTACTGAAATTACAAATACTGAAATTCACAAAACAAGGATGAAGTGACCTTTGATGTAAAAAACGAGCCCACTTTTAATTTCCCAAGTCTCTTCCAAATTAACATCTTCATGTCAGTGAAATTGAACTTACGATAACAAGTGACTGGGACACAATGCCAGTCGATCGCCATGATGGTGAAATCCGGACTACTTCCAGACGCCTTCTCCACCTTGACACAGAGGTAGAAGGGGCTGGCAAGGGAGCAGAGGATGTCAGCGACCGCTGGCATGGTTACGGTCACCCCATTCAGGGTGGTTGTCGAGCCCGCCGTTACGCCTTTATTGGAGTTATCCTCAGAGAGGGTGGCCACGGATAATGTTGCGAAAGTGTCGCCGCTCCCGTTTGCCTGGCTGTTCAGGGCAAAGGTGACATTCCACAGGCCAGTGCCGACGACGCTCCCTGCGTCTGCGGCAGCCGTAATGGCCACATCAACTGTGAAACTCGTCTCTCCGTCTCTCTCTTTGAACGAGGGTGTCTGACCACCGGTCTGTATAGCCACAGCTTCGATATTGACGCCTGTTATAAAACAAATAAAAAACTAGGGGTTGGTGACCACGTTAAAAAAATAATAATAATAATAAATTAACCACGCATCTAATGCATTTGTACTGCTTTCCTGATAGGTTGGGGATGCTAAGGGTTAGGTCAAAATCATTTCAAAATTAAAATGCAAAAAAACAAATCTACTCCAAAATGTTTTTATCGAGTTTAACACTTGATTCCAGACCTTTTTTTTCTGACTGCAGATGCAGCCATGAAAACGAGTCCAGGGCTCAATCTCACAAAGCACCAAGATTGATCTTTAAATGAGTCATCTATATCCAAGTGGTGATTTGTATTGTGACATCATTTTCACCTTTAGAAATGTTTTATTTTATTTTATGAGATATCGCCCAACACCGCAAGGCCGGCCAGCTACCTCAAGGTGAGGGCTGCACTTCACTGATTTGGGCTGTCGACCCAAATCAACTGCCACGAGGGGGCAGATTGCCACCTACTCCTGGGGCTGAAACAGGGTTACCCCCTTCACAGTCCGTAAGGATGTAGGCATGGGGTATCATCCCCTGGGATCCTGGCTAGTAGAGCAGAATGCACTACCTACCCAACTTTTTAGAAGGAATTATGGTCAAGGGCATAAAAGTCATGACCGGGATTCGAACCCACACTCTGCTGCTGACAACGCCAGAGCTTGGGTTTTCGGTGAACTAGATGGCTCGGCCACGACACGCCACTTAGCAATGGAGAATGATTTTATTGGCTGAGATCAATTTGAATGCTTTGCGAAAACAAGCCCAGGTCTCCTGTTTCGTTTGGGGTTTTTTTGATAAAAAATCTTGGCAGTATAGACATTAGAAATCAAATGTTTAAACAGCCAAAGAAAAGATGCTCTGATCCATGCTTATAAAGGTGTATACCTTGACAGTTGATTGGCTGACACGTTAAGAGCTTGGTGGGGTCTACATTCCCCGCACCACTCCCAGTATCCACCCAACCTTCCAGTTTGTAATTCACCGAGGCCATTGGGTCTCTCACCAGGCGGATGCAAATGAAGTTCTCCGCCTGGCACGTCCAGGTCGTCGTGTCCAGCATGGCGATGGCCCCTACAAAGTCTATCGCACCGCCGGCCATGACCGGCTGACTCTCGGAGCCACTGGGGAGTTCCACGGCCTGGTTCGGAGTTTTCGGATCGGGAATGCCCGTAACGTTTGAAGCGACAAACGCCTGTAAACAGAAACACAGATTACAATGAGAGGTAACACCAATCTTCATTAAAGTGGGTACAGAAAATTGGAAGTAAACTAGAATGGAAACCTTATACACACACAAACAAAACCATAAGACCCCTTTAAGACATTTGCAAAGTTTAGCCGTCAGTTCAACCAGTGCAATAAATTTGTGAAAGAATTCACCAAGAAATGGTTAGGATCAAGGAAATACGTTTATAGATCCGAAATGAGAGAGCATTTTGACTGTCTTTGCTTTACTTCTTAAAAGAGTTTTTTATTTATGTTTATAATCGAGTTTCTGTTAAAACTTCTCATTCGTTGTGGGTCGACTTTTTCTGAATTTCATTTAGTTTGTTGATTTATTTCATTTATTAATTCCGGTTGTGAAGCCAAGAAAAGCGAACTTAATCACTACACTAGCCAAGAACCCCATGGCGCCCTGTTTTATTAATAAATTAATCACCTTTTATAGTTGCCTGTTTTGGGTTGATGGCTGTAACCAATGGTTTTTTTCTTGTTTCTTTGGTCGTTTTGGTATAAAATAATCCTGTAATGTGTAAATTCCTGAGCCAAAAAACATCCCTGAAGTATCTGAAACTGTGTTTCAATATAGTTGAACTTGGAATCATTCCACTTTTGTTTCCAGCAGCTTTTACTTAAATTTCTCTCTTTCCTTATTCATTTATTTATTTATTCAGGCTTTACTCAAGTACATGAAATATAAACGAGACAGTAATAACTGTACCTACCTCCAATCTGAAGAGATTTGACCCGCCGGCACGGACACTGGCTCCAGTGTCACTCGTATTGAAAGTAACTTGAACAGACAAGTTGAAGACTTGTACTCCCTCCAGCAGGTCAGAGGTCACATCGAAGGTCCCACCCGTAACACGAAGGCCTTAAAAAAAATATTTTAAAAATTCAAATTAACAAAAACTGTTACAATACTGTGATATAATTAAGGGCCTTTTGTGCCCTCTTTATCACAGAGGCAATTTGCAACATTCCTATAATGATTCGAAGCTTCTACGTTCATGCACACAAAAAAGGGATTTTAAAAAATAAAAGGAATTTGTAAATTTGCTAATCTTTAAACTTCTTTCTTATATTTGTAAACAACAAGCTTTGTAATTTATTGAGAGTAAATAGTAAACATGTACTAACTTATATAGAATGCACACCAATAGTATAGAGAAAAAAAATGAGTAAACATTAAAATTGTGGTGTTATTATTATTATTTATATTATTTCTTTCTGGTAAAGAAACTAAGAAAACTTCAATAGCCACCCATGGCACTGTGACCCGTAGAGAAGATGATGAAGAAATCTCAGGACTAAAACCCATGCAATCATGTAGGGACTGAAAACCCAATCCACATGCAAGGATTCTTGGGTGGAGGATTCGAACCCGGATCCACGGAGATGAGAGGCAGGGGAAGAAATCACTGAGCCAACCTGGAACGGCCAGTAATGAATATCAAACGTTTACCTTTACACGTCACTGGATGGCATCCGATGAGGCTGTTTTCGTTCGGCACTCCCTCCAGCTTGAAATTGAACGGCGGGGTGTCCCCGCGGGAAACTTGGACACAAAGATAATTGAAGTCAGTGCAGAAGACCCCCGTTAAGTTGAGGGTTCCTGGCAACACTGAGAAAGTAACTGGGTCACCTGAAATGAAATAAGGGATAGGTCATTTTGAGGGGAGGGTTCAAGAGATTCTGTACGTACACCAAATAGTGTTGTTAACCTTGTGCATTTCTGTATTATAACATAAATATTATTATCATATATCTTTCTGATAATGGAACCAATGGATCATCAACAGCGACTAGCACTGTGACCGGTGGGACTGAAGATGCCTGTGTAGAGAAACTGATGACGAAATGTTGGATTTAGATTTGGGAGGAAAACCCCCAAATTAGGGGAAAGCCAACACTATCAGTTAGGGACTGAAAACCCAATCCACACGCGAGGCTCCTGCGTGGGAATCAAACTGAGGTCCACTTGCGGCAAGTTTACTAGTTCTGGTTACTTCTTACTCTCATAATACTTGGAAAGCAAACAGTGAGCCGTGTTAAGTATTGTAAGGACTCGGACATTATTCTTCGTTTCCAACAGGAGCTGCATTAGAAATTAAGTATTCTGTCGTCAACCTAGCTATAAAGTTTTGTGTGTGTGTGTGTGTGTGTGTGTGAACATGTCTACGCATTCAAACCGAGGACTTTAGCAATAGGGATCCGGTATTATACCATTTACACACTCGTGTGTGTGTGTGTTTGTGTGAAGCAGTGTATATAGAGCAGATAAATCACTGTAAGAAGTGACTCTTCTTGACCTTTTTTTTCTCTTTTTTTACTGAATAAAATAGAGAAAGAATATTAGATAAATATTTGGTCAAAAGGAAGGAGGAAGTGTCTATAAGTGAAAATTTCAGACTACAACAAGATCTTAGGCCATATCCGAGTTCTTGGCTACGGCTATATCTATGACTGTTGCTAAATATGTTGCTAAGGACATCCTTTACTTCAAATGCATGGTGACCTGGCCATCTAGCCGTAGCAATAGCCGGTGTTTCGGTGGTGGCCTTATCTTGTCAAATCCAAAACTTGAGCACAAAACCAAGTGCGAGAAATTTACACCGTAACTGGAAGTAAATTGTGCAGTTTGGAGAGTTCAAGAAACAACTTATTCAATTATAAAAAGTGACACACAACTTTGTTGAACCGGCGCGGCAACTACATTTCAGTGACTTTTTCAATGACACTTTTCAAGTACTGTTTGGCTACTCTGCTCATTTTACACTTGTTGTTTACTAAAAGAAAAAAGTTTCAACCCATACCTTCCAAAAGTTGAACAAAATGACCGCTTGTATCAAGAAGAGTTTCTGCAACTTTGGTCTGTGACGTACCAGCCACTGGGCTACCAAAGAGAAGCACCTTGAAGTAATTGTTACGGAATTGTTGAAGGAAAGACGAACCCGGTGCGCTAGTGAGTGTAACTGCTGCCAAAGACAGAGCATTGCTTCCGGAATCTTCGTTGAACATACTATTTGCCGTGTTGAGGGACAGTGTTGTACTGGCTATCTGGACCCCTGTACGAATCACAAGACAGCATTTACTCAACAAGGTCCGAATCTTCATCATAGCCAATAGCCAGAATGATTGTAATCATTGAAAAAACTCTTTTTTTTTTTAAATAGCCATAGTCATAATTGCAACAACAAGAACAATGGTGATCAAACGTTAAAGGCAAAGAATACCTTTGGTTTTTTTAAAACCCTTTTAATTGTATTAATCCCATGTAAATGTAGACATATACAATAAAAGTCTTTAAAAAAAATCTCATTTCAAAAGATGGTAGCGGTTTTTGAGGTATCGCCAAATATCTGGAGCGGTTATGTCCGCGCAGGGAGAACAAATCCGTAATCTGAGAAAACTCTTCATGCAGAAACATTCACAGATTTAAATGTTTTTGAATCAAATTCAGAAAAAGGTCAAATCGCAGTAAAAAGTACAAGATCTTAATCCCCCAAAAATGTTTAAAGATAAAAGACCGCAATAAAACACAAATCAAGTTATATCCAAACTCTTAAAAGGACCAACACATCAATCAAAATAAAGAGGTCCAAATCATAATCAACAAATCTTATAAGCCAGAGCTCCAATTTGGGAGAAAAATCCACAAGACTGCAGGGGCTTGTAGCTCAAATTGTTCACTGGACCAGAAATGTTTGTACAAGACCAGAATCAAAAGGACAGAAAAACTTCCTAGGTCCTGGCAACATGCAACTAAATTTCATTTGAGCAATGGAGCACTAAGACATGTTAGAAAAGATTTATCTCATCTGTCTTTTTGCATATTACATACATGTATACTTCATTAGAATTGAGATATATTTAACGGACTGAAAATTTGACCAAATTCGTTTCTGTTCATGATATCACACAGTGAGGTACATGTATTGTTACTCAACTGAAAAACACAAGACTGTCGGACTTGTCAGGCCATAAGTTTACTGGCCCAACACTAAAAACCGCTGGCCTGGGGCCTGCGGTCCAGTGTAATATTCGAGCCCTGTAAGCATCAAAATCTTCATCACAATGTAAAAAAAAGATCAAAGTAAAAATCACAAATCTGAGCACGTCAATATTTTACTCGTGAAATAATAACAATTTGTGCGCAATACATGCACAAACAAACGTTGTCTTTGGATCGGGTTGTGTGTTCTAGCGGGTGTGTGACTATTAAGACCGTTGGACTATTAAGGGAAAGTCAAAAATGCTTTTCACTAGTGTAGTGAATGTTCCCTTAGTTCGGCACACTGGCACAGTCCAGGAGAATGTTCTGGAGGTCCACTGCATTGTGGGTGCCTCCCTATGCGACCGTCCCGTCGTGCGTAGACCAAGCCCGACTTTTGAAACGCCCCCCCCCTTAACGTTAACGACATAGTACAAATTGACCAAGCTTTTTGCAAGATGCCTACCTTGACAGTTGAGGTTAGTGCATGCGATGTGAGCGTTGCTCTCGGACATCAGAGAGAAGTCCACGCTGGACGAAACCTGCTTCTTCAACTCGGCACACACCCAGCGCACCTCCTCACAGACCAGATAAGGCCGGAGGTCCAGAGTCGCCATCACGCTGTTGAACTCCACGGAGCTTCCGTTGGGCAACGGGAAACTCTGGTCATTGCCCTGCAGCGTGGCCATTGCTTCCGACATTCGGGGGCCTGTGGGCAAGAAGAGTTGTGGTGGACAAACAATTTTTAAAAACTCACTTATTTGGTCAATTTTAAGGAGTTAGTGGGTCTGATGTCCTTCTAGCTGGAACAAGAATTTGTTGAATTACTTATTTGGTTGTTTTTATAGAGTTAAAATGTTTTATGTCCTTGTAGCCCTGCTACTGGGTTGTTTGTTGCTTCTTATCAATCACTTTTTAAAATATTTTAAACAGCTTCTTGTTGTAAATTTGAAATTTTGGTTCTTGAATTGTTTTCACTTTCTTTTGCTTTTTAAAAAAATGTTTTGTTTTTTTTAAAGTGCCACTGGTGGGTCCAAATTTCTATAGGGATCCTCTTGATGTATTAGATATTTTTGTAATTTTTTATTTTATCTTGGCTTTGTTTTTATTGTGTTAGTGATAGTATCCTGAAAGTGAAAGCACTAAGAACACAGTGCTTATTCATCACCAATCAATGATTTCAAACCCAAATAATGAAAGATAAGTTTTCATCAATATGTCTGAGACATCCGTTGAGACTCAAAGCTCATGGTTTAAAGTGTTAACGTTCATTAGTATCAGCGAGAAGAATCACAGAATCTACCAAAGAAAATCGCAAAAAAGAAGAAGCGGCACTTGTGGAATTCCTAATGCATTCGTGTGCCCCGGGCTGATGAACAAAAAGTACAAACCTTTTTCCATAGTTCGGCAATCAGCTCAAAGCAAAATTGCTGCATATTTCAAATGTCTCCTCGACTTACCCAAGCCATTTTCTTCATTGTTGCCAAAGACAGTTAGAGACCACAGTCCGATACCACTTATACTGGCACCTGTCGGACTTGAGGTAAAGGTGAGATCCAGAACCATAGGATTGCTTTCTCGCCCCTCCTTCAGGTCACCGCTGGTCGCAGTAGCCGAGCTCTGGACAATCACAACACCTACGGACAGAGGGTCAGACAAAAGGGGTCAATGTCACTGGGGGCGTCAAGGGTATCGAAGGTCGTTACCATGGGGTCGTTTCCACATGGATTCTGGGAGGTCAGATATCAGTAGCAGGAAAGTAATGTGAACAACCACTGATCTGAAAACTACAAGGAAAAGTCTCGCTTAGTTGAAACAGGTTACCAGCCCAAACTTCCTAGAAATGTTCATGCTTGTGACTGGTTCCCTTCTAATTTTGCTCAGCAAATATGCTTGTTAATCAAGAGTTACGGCTTAACGGCTTTTAGGAAATTGTGGGACAAAAACTCCAGATAAAATTAACCTATACCTTTGCAAGGTACATCGGTGCACTGCCGCGTAGCTCCTGTCACAGTGAAATTAACATTAGATCCTCCAGCTCGTGCCAAATCAATGCAGAGTGTGATTGTACCATTACTGGGACAAACCAGTTGAGAGAGGTCAAAGGGCAACATTACATTACTGAATATGATTGGCTGTCCATTGATGACATCATTGTTGGCTTGTTGGCCGAGATCAACCGGAACTGTGGACAGCAATGTCTGTATAGAAAACAAAATTACAAACTCAGTGATGGTGACATCCCAATCCCACTGAGTGAAAGTGATATTCCAACAATCTCAGTGATGGTGAGATTTCAATCCGCTCAGTAAGAGTGAAATCCTAATCCCCCTCAGTGACAGTAATATCCCAATCCCACTCAAAGATCGTGATACCCCAACAATCTCACTAAGTGATGGTGAGATCCCACTCCCACTCAGTGAAAGTGAGATCACAATCCCACTCTGTGAAAGTGATATCCCAACAATCCCACACAGTGATCATGATACCCCAATCCCACTCAACGAGATCCCAGTCCCAGCAGTAGCGAGATCCCAGTCCCACTCAGCAGCGAGATCCCAATCCCACCCAGCAGCAGCGAGATCCCAATCCCACTCCGCAGCAGCGAGATCTCAATCCCA
>CM021531.1:3565726-3579762 GCA_010994315.2 Pisaster ochraceus
TTCATAATCAGTAAGCTTTCAGACTAAAATTAAACAATGACATTTTTCATCCTTACCATTCCTGTCAAATTAAGAAACCCAACTGCCTGTCCACACCTTTGCCCACATTTTCAACTAAAGCCTTTCCACCAAAGTTCTATACAAGTAAAATAACTGGCCTACCTGATTCTCACAGACTTCATAATCTTCGCTACTTCCCTCACAGCTCCTCCCACCATTGGATGGTCTGTTGAATTGTCACAACACAAACGAAAATGGAAAATGACTTATCCAAACATTGCACTTCAAAAACTGCATAAAGACTTTTATCAAATGTGCCATAAAAATACTGTTTCTAATTAGCATTTTGGATTTTTTTCTTATTCTGAATGTGGTTTCTATCATAATGCAGTCAATATAGAGATAACAATGACAACTTTTATTAGAGTTCTAGTTCATTTTTTATGATGTCAATGAGCCCAATACATAACATATAGCCAATTTGAATTCTAAATAAAAAAACTATTGGTGTAAACTTTGCCCATGCAGTGCTGACTAGTCCAACTGGGTAATTTTATAATAGAGCTATTTCTTTCTTCCCTTGTTGGTATTGATTTATAATGTCATTCAGGAAAATTCCTGAAATCAGGAGAGGACAAAACAATCCTACCACATGGATCCACGGATTCTGTTTTAGTCTTACCTTGGGTTATTGCAGTAGCGAATCTTTCGTAGCCTAACGCCACCACCGCAAGTACGTGAGCACGGTTTGAATGTAGCTTGCCAGGCTGACCACTGACCGTCCACTGCTCCTTGTAGAGCCACTCTCTTGACACACTCACCATCAATACACCACTGCAATACAAAAACAAAGTTTATCAAGGAAATATTTGGCAGGGGACTAGAACCTTTGTTTAAAAACTCCCCCTCCCCATAAAGAAAAACCCAACTAAAACAAACAAACAAACAAATAAACACCCCAACACCCCAACAAACAAAAACACAAACAAACAAACAAACAAACACCCCAATAACCCAACAAACAAACAAAGAAATAACCCAACAGCCCACCAGAAAAAAACCCAAACCCCAAAACCAATACATTTGTGAATAATGGCACGCTAAATTAGTGGACAATCAACAACTCCCCCCCCCCACACCAGTAAATGACTCTCTGGATCCGCCCATGTAAAGGAAAGTTTGATACACCATAATTCCACCTTCCCTAGAACCATAGACTTACCTTGTCAGTCCCACATTCTGTTCCTTCCATTACTGGAGTTCCTGATGACCTCCATGATCTGTTTGCATCTGCACATGCCAGCACTGAGCACACAACCTAATAAACAAATGTCATACACAAACATACAAATATATATATATTTTTTTTAAAGGAATAAGTTTGCTTTCCATCCTCTTCACAACCGCACACCATAAACAAAAAAATAAATAAAAAAATGTGCATCAAATTTGGGGAGTGGGGGTGAGTGAAACTGACAAAAAACAGTCCGTGTGGCAGGGATTTTGTGCACATTTTACGATGCTTATTTTGGTTGCTTGCAACGGTGCACGATTTTGAGGTTCTTCAAATGCCGAGTTGCTTTTAAAAAATTCAAAAGACCAGCGCTGAGTGATTGCCATAAATGTCCTGTTATTACTGATTTTACTGTTTTTATCTTGTTCAAGTTTATATTGCAAATTAAAACAGTTTTGGGACCATTTTGGGACCACATACTTGCTTTATAATAAATACCAGTAATGTGGATGTGCATTTTAAAACCTAGTAGGTCTCTCAAGGTACCTTTTTACCACTGTTTCTCAACTCAAATCCCAACTCCACAGGACCATTCTGCACTTTATGTGTGCATTAAGAAAATAAAATAATGCCATTTTACAGGTTCCATTTTTTTTAGTATGAGTATGACTTGGAAAGTCTATAAAGGTTTTAAGAATAATAGGATGCCCCCTAAAAAATAAGATTACAAAAATGAAGCCACAAAAAAAGGCAAAAAACAGTTCATGTGGCAGGGATTTTGTGCACATTTTATGATGCTTATTTTGGTTGCTTGCAACGGTGCACGAACAAAGATATTGACAAAATAGGGAGATCGCCAACATTAGGGCTAGATAGCTCAGTTGTTAAAGTTTCAGCACGTTAATCAGGAGGTCGCATGTTCAAGTCCCACTCTAATCAATCTTTCTATGATCAACCCAAAATTTATTTTAAAATAGAAGACACGATCTGAAGTCGATCTTGATGATGTACCTTTCCGCCTACTGGGTATATGAATCCGTCGTTGTCAAAGGTGAATCTACATTGGTCGGCATAGCTGTAGATGGTACCTGGAAGCTGATTGGTGGATACGGGACCACCTGCTGGTTCATCATTCAAACAACTACTCACTGGGTTTCTGGTAGATAAAAGTGAAACACTTTCATTAATAAAAAAAAAACGGGTAGAAAACCTCAAAGTTTGTACATTTCTGAAACTCATTGATGAAACAAATCTAATTCAAATAAACCTTCATTTGTTTGTTAAAGTTATGTCTCGTCCATCAAAAACACCCGGTTACAGCATTCGTTGACCTTTTAACAATGTTTTGTTGTTGTTTAAATACAATGTTTAAAGCAGCTGATTGGTAATACTGTATTTGCAAAAAGAAATTACTTAATATTATTAGTCTGAAAGCTCACACTTTATAAAGTTGATACCAGAAGTAACCAATTGTTCTGTATGAGTAATTTTACACCCTTTTTGTCCTAACTTCCAAATAAAATCAAACGGGATTGAGGTGTGTCCCAATCTTTACATCTTTATAAATTTTCTGTTCTTAATGAAATTGATAAGTAGAGGATGAAAGTCAGCCGAAAGAATCTTCATAAAACATAAGATTTTATGTTTTTCCTCCATTACGAGCTAGTGTACAAATTGTGCCTGCAGGAAGTCCAGGCGCCATGTTTTTTAAACATATGATGAAACAGTTTACTTGGTCTAGTCAGATTTAGATTCAAGATTCAGATTCAAGATTCAAGATTCAGATTTAGGATCTAGATTTAAAATTCAAGATTCAGATTTAATCTTAAATCTGAATCTTGAATCTGGATAGGCTTGGTCTACACTTTAGATGCATGCAAGACACAAACTGGATAATTTTCTTATCCTTTATTGTCTTCTTAGATTAAAAAACTCTGTTATTTTCACAAGGGAACTATGGTTACAAGGTTTAAAAGTGGCTAAAAGTTGGCTAAGGGTTGTTTGCAATTTTCTTTTTGCACTCACCTTAGGAATTTCTGGATGTTGGTTTGGCTGCACATTGACCAAGTGAAGGCATTCTCCCCAGATGATCTGATGGCTGACATGATGTTGACGCTATCCGGACACCCGTATGAGCTGTCGTGATTCAAGTTCAGCCTAACAAAAAAAAAAGTAAATACAAATAAAATTCAGCCAAATCTAAAAAAACAAAAGTTGATGAAAATGCTTCTGCAGTACTTAATACTCTTCGTGAAACTTGAGATGGAATTACATCTTTCTAACACGCTCACATCTTTCAAAATAATTTTTTTTAAATGAAAACAGTTAAATAAATGTCTTCACTTACATAGGTTGACATGTTATTACAGGCTGTATCTGTGTTGGCGGCTACAGCTATGACTACAAGTGTTGCTAAGGGTGTTGCTAAGGACGCCCATAATTCAACGCATGGTGACACGGCAAGCCGTAACTGCCGATCGGGACACACCCGTATTTTAAAAGACTTGTCTGAATGGCAGGACAATCATTAAGAAGCCTGTCATTAAAATAATATTTGTGAGGCAACTTTTTAAAGAACACTCACGTATGGCCAGTCTCGTGTGCAATGGTCAATGCCGATCCCAGCCCATCATCCTGATTGATTGAACACTGTCGATTATGGCGGCAGGTGCCTCCAACTGGCGCCCTACCCAGAAGTGAATTGGAGCCATCCGTTGGGTTGATGAGATCATATCTGTAAATTGACAATTTTAAAAAGCAGATAACGGTTACAAAATTGCAACAAATACAAGTACAAAGTAGAAACTAAGTAAACTTACTATGTTTGAGTCTGAAAATGTTAACTTTCTTTCTTTGATAAAAAGGTTTGCTTTACAGGGTAAATTTTACTTGAACTACCCCAACTGGGGTACCCTGGGGTACCCTGATCTGCCCCTTCTTCCCCCAATAAGGATAGCAGTGGTCCCAAATCAGGAAACCCTTGGAAAACAAGAACTGTTTCTGCCACTGTGCTCTAAACACGCAGCTGCCATTTTTATGACAGTGAAGTAAAAAACAAGTTGTTTTTAAAAGAAAAACTTTCAAAATTCTACATTTTCAAATTGAAAGTACAAAAGCAATTTTCAATCTCACTGTCAGTTACTCTCAAAATAATTGCTCTTTAGGGAAACTATATAAATATTTTTGTGTGTATTAGGAAGAGGTATGATATTGTAAAAAAAAAAATTATTGACCTATTCTTAATTTGGAAATAGTATCGCCAAAAATTCACAAGAACATTTCATACCTTATAAAAAAAAAATCTTGCATTTAACTAGAAGAAACCAATAATTGAAAACAAGGAAAAACCATAATTTATTACAAAGACAATCTGTGATTCCTGTAAGGCATCTTGTAAACTTTTGTTTTATTTTTCAATTGTCTTTATTTTACAAATACCAAAAAAATAATCACTCTCAGATAAAAACTATGATGAGAAAAAAGTACCGTACCTGGTTATGAGGATAGCATTATCCCAATGCTTAGGGTCTGCATCGTCAACTGTGTTCCTTCTTCCTTGCCACTGACAAAAGTCATCCAGGAGATCGTGGCCGTTTTCGGTGACAGTGAAAGTGAAGTCTGTCGGAAACTGATCTGTTGCCTGTTGTAAAATAGAAAAATATAAATAGTGAAAAGTTCTTATAAAGCGCTTCATTACACATGTGGGCATCTCAAAGTGCTCATTTTCTTTTCTACAGGGTCTTTGGCGCTATGTTCAAAGCAGAAGACCTATTTATATTTACACAGCATACAAGGTCCTGTGGATTTTTTTCTCTCACAGAACTCGGAAAATTACTGAGTATAGGCCAATAGTGCATGCTTTTCACACATTGGTGCATGGGTAAAACAAAATTATATACAAAGTCCTGTTACGTTAATTGCAGTTAACCATTATGGAGTGGTGGTTGGGGTAATTATACAGTTTCTTTCTTACTAATCCCAGCTTCTTCTTTATTAAGACGAACTGATATTCAATTGTTTTTGAACTCGCTTACCGTGCCTACTTCATCGCTCTCAAGAACGTAAAACTTCACCAGATGAAGATGAATGTTTGCATCAAGGCTTGGATCAACAAATCGACGAGCAACCTGTGGTTGAAAACATTCAAGCATGACATTAACCGAAATGAGGAAATATCACTTAAAATGTCGCAGAAATATTAAAGTTTTCATTAATCTATACAGAGATCTGGTGTAGTATCAAATTTTCTTTTATTGGGAAGAACTACAAAATTATGATTTTATCAAAAAATTCAGCATTTATGTTTACCAAAACTTTGACTAGAGGGAACTTTGTTTTTATTCATGCTTCAAGTCATGCAAGAGAAAAATACCAAAAAGGAATTAATTTACCTCAGTACCCCCCTCCCCTCCCCCAGCGCCCCTCCCCGTCCCTCTTTGGGGAATTCCCCAAACCGGGTCTTAAGTGACGTCAAGATAAATGCTGAGTGAAGGGTTGGTCAATGATTGATTAGAACAGAGCACTTGCCTAGTCACAATTCAAAGAATAAATACAAATATATATATTTTAATATCAACGAATTTTGTTGTCACGACACTCACAATATTCAAAATGCTAGTGACGTATGTGTCCAGGTCATCGTTTCCGTGATATTTGCGCATTTCGTTGTCCACGGTGACCATCAACTCCATGAATTTCTGGCCAGTTTGCAGAGAAGGTGGCAATATCTTGCCGTCGAGGGCAGCAATCATTTCTTCCTCGACGGTCAAACCTGTATCTGGGTCTCTCTCCGCTGTTTTCATAGACAAATAATTTAAAATAATTACATTACAATTTAAAATAAACATAAGAAAACACCATTTAAAGTTATGAAAGATGGTCACAAAAGCGTGCTTTTCTGACAAAAAAAACCCCCACAATAATTGTAATGTATAGGCAATGTCTAGTATTTTATTGAACCCCAATTAGTGACAAAACCGCACATTATTAAATTCAATTCAATTATTCTTTATTATCGCTAAAAGGTATTAAAAGTGACGGAGTCTAAGCCAATACCAAAGGCCAAATCAACGATTTCGAAAAGGGACTAATTGAAGTGGACTGTTTTCACTGGAACGAAGACTAAAATGTAGGCCTACTCCCTGTTTGATTGTTACTTACGTGGCGGAGGGCTACAGAACCTGGCTGCAGCGTCACTATCGTTGTCCACAGAACGCCTGTACACGATGTGAGGGTCGACCGCATCTCTTCTTCTTCGTCTATATTGTTCCGCGTGGTCAGTGCGTAGTGGCTTAACAAAAAGATCGTGTTGGCCGTAGCTGAACATTCCAGTCTGTTACCAAAATAAAAGGGGGGGGGGGTAAAAATTATGAATGAAATTATGTGTCAATCAAACTACCACCACGACCGGAAAGGAGCTGAGTGCAATGTAAAAGTGAACTCGCTTTACAATTTTCAAGAGACATTTTCAAGAAATTAAGTTAACAAAGATAGAACTCTAAAATGTTGTTTCTCACTGGATAAGATTCTTTCGACAACATGCGCGCAGACAAAAGTTAATTCTTCTTTGTGACTAAATCCATTAAAAAAATTAATATTCCAGAATCATTCTGGGCAGATTTTACAGACCTGTCACAACTAAAAACATACTGACCACTGACCAGAAACGGTTACCACCCAAATTACCATCACGTGTACCATCTGTGACTGGTATTCTGTTCATTTGTGCTTAGCAGAAACTTATTAAGCATTATTTTTTGTTCAAACATCTGTATAAGATTGGCCCTGCAAAACTTTAACAAATTAAATACTCACCAAACCATTGCATTTACTGAGTGCAATGGACGAGCTGTTGTGAGACACAATTTCCCCGAAGTAATGACAGTCTCCCCGTACCACCTTGCTGTCCACCACGGTCCCGTTTCGTCCAAGGGTCTCCATCCTCAATCCATCCCGTACGAGCCAGTCGTTCTTGTGGAGGCGGAGGTGGAACTTTTCCAGGAAGGCCGTGAAGTGAACGTCGTGTTGATTTTTGTGGGGAGCCGAGCGAAGTGGGAGCTTGTCCGGTTCAGACTCCGGTTGGTCCCATATGTCAATAATGTCGTAGTTGTGTCCTAAAGGAACATTTAAAAATGACCATTATTAGGTGTTTTTTCCCCTGTGTGTTTTGGATATTGTTTTGGAAATGCATTTAACAAAATCGGTGGGGTTATGCAGCTTGCATTATGCGTGTTAAACTTGTACCTCCATTAAAGCCACCAGTTGAGTTTGATTCTATTGTAAGAAATGGCGGGCTCGTAGCTACGGACAATTTGTAAAAGCAGCTTAACGATGCTCTTATGACTCAATTTAATTCAAGCTCACATTTATTTCCATATTTCACGCAAATGCCCGCAGTGATGTTGTACCAGTTTTGTTATATTTATTTAGAGTATGTCAAAGCTTATATCAGCCAAAATGTTTAATCCACGTCAATATTCGCGACCTGTGCAAACATGACAAATTTGACATGGAAATTGACGTCATTTATATTTAAGAGCCTGTGTCGGTCATTTTAAAGCCGTTATTATTGTCTTAAGTAACATGAAGAACGCGCTTTAGATGAAGTTTTTTTTTTTTACCTTTTCTTGATCCAGAAACCACTCCTCCGAAATAGCTTCTTATTTCATTGTGAGAGAGATCATTTTCGTCCTGAATAAAGACGAAGGGGAGAGAAGGGAAGGAAGAAAAAAAATCAACGGTCAAGTTCACAATAAGTGCTAACAATGAGCGTCTTAAAATATTTGTATACTGTTTTTATTTTTTATAAATGTATGTCTTAATTTTCATGTACAAGTTCCTCAAATATGATACAGGAAAGCTCCTCTTTTTCCGTTGGGGAAATGTTTCGGCGACATCTTTCTTGAAGGGAAATTGCGTCATTGGTAATCACACTGTATTTTTCGAGAAAATATTTTTACTTGGGGTAGGATTTAGTGTGAAATATCGTTCCAATGACCAGTCTACATTTGTCAGTCCGTGACTGCCGAGAGACTTTAAAAGCTACCAGACAGACCTTGTTGTATTAAAACTCACACGTTCAAACGATGGTCAGCCGATTTAAAAGGATATAAAAATGGCATTGAACTTAAACATGAAACAACACCTGGCGAAACGATTTCGCTGCCACTTGGGAATCACTTTCAGTCAAGTAAGTTATTTTGCAGAAATTTAGAAGTACACTTTTCAGGTTTTCAAATGATGTAATCTACCTTTACATTTTATTTAAGTATTTTTTAAACATGGCTACATTTTATCGCTTTAATCCATCCCAAAATATTGTGTTGCTATGTTGCAAGACTTTGTTTAGTTTGTCAGTACCGATGGAAGTTCATGGGGCTTAAGAAAACAAAAATTCCCCACACCAACAGTGGATGCAGCACGTGCTACAGGACTGTGTGACATAGTTCATTGATCTTCAAATACCATCTGATGACTCAAAAAGCGTCAATTCGGGACAAGCTTGGCAAGTTGCCAAAAGCCTGAAATCACACTGGATTCTCTGAAATGTGATTTTCAAAACAACTTTTGTCGGTGAAATAGGACAAGTATCCTTAATCTGTTTGGTGCAAGATGGACGACCGTGACCCATGACCTGTTTTTCAATTGTCTTGTTTGTTGAAATGGATACCGTAGGCAATCATTCTCCTCCCATTTTTATTATTATTTTTTATTCTACCTTTTCTTTTTAACAACTGTTGGGGTCGCAAGTTAAGAACAATGCACATTTTTCTTACTGTAGGCTCCTTGCTTTGTCTTTGTAGTGTGGCAATAGCTTTCGAAGGCACATTAACTTTACGCGATAAATAGGCGTGTCTTTCATCCAAGACTTCCTTATAGTCTTAATGATGGGTAGCTGATTAGAAATGAACATGGCGACATACTTTGGAAAATTGACAGAGCAGGAAATATTGTCTGACCGTGATTTCATATAAATAAGCTATGAGCGGGGAGGGCCGCCACAAGCATACACATTTTGGCTGGTACGGCTCATCTACGCAAAGTCTAAAGCATAAAGTGAAATATTTGGGAAAGATGCATTGTTTGTTTTTCTTCAAAGTAATAAGTAAATCCCAGTTTTCATAAGCTTTTCTTCTCTTTTTATAAAACACCGTACAATTAACCTTTAAACATTTCGTCAAATACGAGTTCAACTTTGATGAAAACAACGAAAACAGTTGTGGCGTTCATTAATAAAGAATTCAGTGGGAAGATGTCAATCACGAGAATAAAAAACAAACCAAAGAACAAGCAAAAAAAGAAAGAAAAAACAAGAAAAAGAAAGAAAAAAAACCACACCCCAATCAGGCCACTCAAAGTGATGGCGAAAAAGTGGGAAACGGGGATTACAGAAGAAGGAAATCAAAACGTGAAAAGTTGACTATTGATACTGATTATGGGACAGGTTAAAAGAGGCAGGGATGCAGAATAAAGGTACCAGATAGTGAATTCCAAAGTAAGGCAGTATATACGTGGGAAGAGCTTGATGAGTAGGGCTAAAGGCCTACCACTGAGTCATGGGGACAGCTATCAGTATAAGGATGTGAAAGAGCAGGGAAATATGTGGTGCTGCTAAAGGTTACGGTTTGGTGGAGCAACCAGTGGGAGGCCGTTGGAGCACCTGCCATTATTATAATAATACATGTAAGAAATGCTCAATTAGGCAACAAATTTCTTGAGGCACCTATAATCAAAAATATGCACAGATGAACAGTGTGACCCCAAACGCCCCTTTCTCAACTAGCAGTATTACAGAGGGAACTATTACATTGGAGGATTGGTACTGGTCTTATAATAACCAGTGATGAACTTTCAAGTTAAAATCTAGTCTATTTTAAGTACCGTTATAAGTTTCAGTCGGCGTTAAACTGGCCCACATCATCTCGGTTGCTTCAAATGCAACGGTTATTTTTGTCTCAACCTTTCCGTATGATAATGTTAACAAAAATGACCTGTACATTTAATTTGGTTTTACCCTTACACCAATGTGTATTAAGCACTATTATGCTCAGTGCTTTCCCCAGCTCTGTGAAAAAAAAATCCACAGGCAATCACTCGGGTGGGTTTCGAACCCACGACCTTTGAGCATAGAGTGTAAGGGTAAAACCAAATTAAATTCTTTATCCCCGATGCAAATATTAACATCTCTAGACCTGTACGTTGGCGTTCTTTGTCACCGATAATTCGAGTGATTACGATGTCATTATTCACTAAGACCTACCATGGTTAATTTGAGCGAAAGTTAAATCAATGTATGATCAAGAATGAACACTCCCCCCCAAAAGGCGGGAAGCCAAAAAGGGGCAAGTTGCCCTACCCCGCGCTAGTCTGCAACACTTTAAAGATATTGTTGGCCTACACGAATAAGCATAAGGATTTCGTTTGACAAAAAAAAAAAAAAAATGAACAATAAGACATCAAAGTGATGTTTACTCAAAGGATTGAATACTTCTGTGTTGGAATCATTTCAGATTTTAGTGACAATCCATTCAGAATATAGTGAAGATAGGATTGATTCAAATATAACACTTAAAAAAGAAGAAGCGATCTTAGCCAGTTGATTGACGTTCTTGTAATAAACTGTGAAATTGCCACTAACAAACTTATTTGGGCATAGTTGAATCTAGGAACTTGCTTCAGCCAAAACTGTCAGTTCGGGTATGAGAATTTAACGTCTGCCTTTGTAAAGTTACATGGTCACAGCATAAAATACACAGAATCGTTTTTTCAATGCGATGACATTAAGAAACTTACCGGTACGATAGACGACGAGCTTGCATTTCCCGCCAAAACAGCAACCGTTACCAGCAAAGCGGTCGCCGCCCAGTTTAAATTCATTTTGAAAAATAATATACAAATAACTATGTGAATATCTATACAGTAAGTATCAAATGTTGTCTCTTCAAGTGTGTGTTGATCGCATGCACCTCAGATGGTTGTAATAATCTCGCCTGAAAAACTGTTCTCTTAAATACTACGCGCGTTAGTGAACCCACGGGTTTTGGATTTTGTAAACACAATGGAAAACCGGTGTCCGTTTAATGACGTCATGGTTTGGAATATTGCGGCTGGGTCGCTGACTGAGTGACTCGTCCCGACCAGGACGTGGTGTAGGAGTATAAACACTGTCATTGATTACGTCATCGTTTGGATTTTTCTTCTAAGATTTGATAAGTAATTCGTTGGCTTAAAGTACTATGCACGAAAACAAACCTGCTAATGATGTGGTAGTTAATAAAAGACAAATAAAAAAACACAATTTTTTTGCATGTTACAGTGTATATTGTGCATTGTCAGTGCATATGCAAATGCAAAATATGTTGTGTGTTTTTTTTAGGTTCGTTTTGAAACAGCATCATTAATCCCCCCCACAAAATTTCAGAAAAAAACATTCTTGAGTAAATACAATTTTCGGCGAAACGGACAGTGCAACTTTAAAGGCAAATCTATATCTTTGGTTTTTGGATCCGTTCGATTGTTTTAATCCTATAGAAATGAAGATATATAAAATAAAACTAATCTGTGAAAATTTAATTTCAAATGGTGGTCGCGTTTTTGAGATATCGCCGAAAAACCGGAGCGAATATGTCCTCGCAGGAAGAATAATCCCTATTTGGATTACATAATCCTAAGACAAGTATCTGACAGTAACGTTTCTCAGATTCAACTTTCGGGGCATAAAAACTGATATTTTTTTATATAACCACATTACTTCGAAGTGAAATGTTTCTCAAAATGCTTTAAACTATCGAAAGCTGCTGTACTTCTAACCAATAAGTTTTTATTGCCATTAATTTTAAGAGTGATTACCAAACGTGTACCTTCCCTTTAATACACGGTACCGTAATGAAAGTGTCATGCCTGCGAATTGTAACCGATTTCGTTGGGTAAACTCTATCTTGGTAGTTGTTTTGTAGATACCAAAACATTTCCAACATGCCATATTCAGGGTGTTTAGTCTAGTCTTTTCTGCAAAAGTAACACTTTCACTTTCATTGCATTTTATTTCGTTTATTATTGTTATATCCTCCCAGCTTCGGTTTGGTTCACACCGTCTGGAACCAGAGACGAAAACAAGATGGCTGTTTTTACGATAAAACTCCATGGATTTTTGTTTCTATTGAGCGAGCTTGGTAGGATCTCTGGTAGCATTTCTGTGGACCATTATGTACCGCAATCGATCAGTAATAAAGTTTTTTTTTATGGTATCAGTCAAGTAAGTTGGAAATCTTCCAAGCATTACCAAATCGCCTCTGACCACAACTCGGTAATCAAAAGACATTGCCGTGCATGGTGTTTTCCGGTAAACCAGTAGTTCTCATGAATACCAGTTTAGTCACCACACAACTAATTCCGGCTGACAGGGAACTGTCACAATTACCAGGTCCCCGCAGCGGTGCCCCATGGATATACCAGAAATCCACACCACCAAATCGTTTTGCCATAAATCAAAACTTTACAATCTGTTGACGTCACTTCAACCATCACAATGGGCCAACTGTTACCATAAACTTGTCAGAGTTCAGCCATTTTGTGTGTGTATAGCTTTCTTTGTATTTCACCACTTCAAAACAGAATTTATTTTGTTAACATTTTGACTTGTAATTCGTCTGCGTTTAGCAACCCTTGTATAGTTATACACTACACACAAAGTTGCTTCACCTCATTTTACGGAAAATTGTACAAAATGAAGTTGGTGCCCTCAGATCAGAGTTTTGATGTCAATCAGCTCGAGCAAAGCAAATCACACCTGGGTACTTTTTTCACCCCCCCCCCTGTTCAGTCCCAAGCTGTAACAGATGGGCCGAGAAGGTGGTGGCGGGGATGGGCTGAGTGGGTGGGAAAAGGGGCGGGGTATCGCTGTTCCTTCTCAGCCAAGCAGTCTGCTTCAATGGCCTTACTTCCCTTGTCACATCATAATATTCAGGCCATCCATTCCGGGAAGAGGAAAACCAACAACATCCCAAAATGAAGTTTTGCCAACGGTTGCCCTGAAATCAACAGAATTTCATTTTCATTTCATGGTCATAGGTTACTAACCGTAACTAATTGAAATACAAGACTTGCAAGTCGGCTTGGTTTCTAAACACATAGCGTTGCATGCTGGGAAAAACATTGGGCTGCCTGAACAATTATTAGTTTTGGTTCTGGAGAAGTGTAAACCTTTATGGTGAAACGACTTCGATGCAGACTCAGGGTAGGCCTAAGTTCTACAACGTCTTCAGGAGAACATTGGAAGAAGATGTATAAGATAAGAGTAGGGCGTTATTACGGCCACTCCGGAGAATATGCATGCATGACAAAAGCTGTTGCAGTTACAAGTAGGCCTATACGGCAATGATTCTAAACATCCTCAGTCAATTAGATACAGAGATGACATTAAGTCCGCCAACTCTACAAACGTGATGAGTCCTTATTGGGTAATGGATTAGTAAATCGTCGTAAGATTGACTTCACAGAAGAGTGGAAGTACAGTCACCCGTTCCCGGTACTGGACGTTAGGACATTATTGTCTCCGTTTCCGCTATTGTACCGTACTGGGACAATACGCGCACTTCGGGTATTTGTATCACATCCTTCACACCGGATACTGTCAACACTCACTCAGGAAGGAAGACCAGCTTACATCCATGGTCCGGCTAGCTGTATTTGCAACTGTGCAGACAGAAGGCAAAACAGCTTCTCTGATAATTCTGATAATATTTCCCATCAGTGACCATTGTGTTAACTAAGACACTTTATTTTGGGGGCACGGGGGGGGGGG
>CM021531.1:3580762-3595925 GCA_010994315.2 Pisaster ochraceus
AATGTCACACTTAGCTTGTAAAAAAATGGCGAACGTACTTCGTGTTCCGTCGACAAAGGGCATTTAATTTACTGCAAGGACGGTTTTGCACGGGGGCGGACACGATTGCATATGCAAATGTGTCCGGGCGGACACAATTGCATTATGCAGCAGCGTCGGGGCGGACACGATTGCATATGCAAAACTGTCCGGCGGACATTATATGCAATAATGTCCGCCGGATAGTATTGCATAGAGGACATAATTGCATGCGACACCAGTCCTAATAGACCTTTCCATTGTTGATAAACAAACAGCGCTGGTTGGCATGGACCGCCGAATGTTAGTATAACATTCAATCAGGTTAGCAGATGTTTTAACCAAATTCAACATTTTCGACAAACTTTTAATTAAATAAAATACCTCCCATGATCGGTTGCTTTGTTTCCAATAAATTCAACACTATTTTTGAATATTTGTGTAACATTGTTACAAACTGTAGCTATCTGTTTTTGTTTTGAATTTATGGCTTTCCATAGTTTTCCAACCTGGGTTGGAAAAAACTTCGGCTGTGACGTTGCAAAAGAAAGGTCTATACCCTAAATGCTGTTGTCACACGAGTCCAAGTTCAGCCGCAAGCAGCAACCAAAGTGCAGCCTTTTCTTCTTCTTCTGACAGGGCACTCCTGGCCAAGTTTCCAAGAAGCCCCCTTTGAGCGCTCTTGTCAAAACCAATACATTGACATTATCACATTAAAGCTAATTAATGTTACATTTTTCTCTGGAAATGTTAAATCTCAAAAGCCGAAATTTCAAATGGGAGGAGGGCACACGGGGGGCAAAATGTTTGACTCCACAAAATGGTGGACGTTGTTACTTCACAAAGTAAAAGGAAAGCCACACAATTTCGAGGCAGTTTTGTGTGGATCATTGTTTTCTACTTTTAAAACATTTTTCCAACCATATTCATTTCAATTCATTTCATAACAAACGCTTTTCGTAGCCCAAATCGCCCAATCCAGGGCAACGTGTCCCGTTAATCGCGGTTTATGGCTTAACTACACAGCGCCCTCTCTTGACATCAGAACAAACCCCAGAGATGTTATTATTTTCATAGGGTTGTTCTTTCCCAGTCAAAACACCACGTTCCTGCTGCAGCTGCTACACTTCTGCCAGGTGTTTGTCTACCTCTCTATAGCTCTCCATTGTTGCAGCCTTGAAGTGAACATGGGCGACGATATGCAACGGGTAAGGTTTGGCATTGTGAACAAGCACGTCCACTCACGGAACTAAGTAATCTGTTACTCTTTTACTGTTGCCGTACCCTTCGATTTCACGAGCTGCGCTGATGAGCTCCAATTTTATTTACAAACGTATTGTTTTATGTTACACTTCTGTAAACATGAATGTCAAGGTTAGGGCAGGGCAGGGCAGGGTTTTAACAAGTCTGGATGCTTAATATTCTACAGTAGTCTATTGTATTAGTAACACAATGTACAACACAATAGGATGGTGTATCCTGCACTATTTATTTTATAGTATAGTTTACAGAAAACAAAGGAAAAGTTGTGACCTTTTCGGGAAGTTCTGAACTAAAAAGTGTCATAACCTTTTGAATATCCAACAGATTTTAATAAAATTTTCAGTAAAGAAAGCCTTACTAACACTCAGTCACAGAACACTTTGCAACTATTTTTACATATTATAAAAGAACAGTTCCTTAATTTTTAATATTAATTACTGATATTGGTAAACGTTAAGTTTTCAGTAACTTAAAAAAAAACCAGCTGCAAAATTGCATGACCTGAGCATTTTGTTTTGAAAAACAAGCATTTTATTCACTCACAAAATGAACTTTATCTTTAAGAAAGTATTAAGTCTTCACAGCACAGAGGAAGTTGAATTTACACTTGATCTTCATAAACCTCATTTTAGTATGTTTTTTTAGAGCCAAACAGCAGTCTGAGAGGCAGTGACAGTATGAAATCCGGCCATTTCTTAACAAAAATTGCCATTTACACAAATTTTTGCTTACAATAATAACCAATGTGCTGATGATCAGGGCCCAATATATTTCTGCTAAGCAAAACTAAGCAGGATACCAGTTACATTTTGTACATGATAAATGGTAATTTAGCTGGTAACCTTATTTTGGTAATCATAATTTTGTTGTGCTCAGCAACTTGTTATGCCTAAGCAGCTCTATGAAATTGGGCCCCGATTTACTTCAAATTCACCACAGATATAGACAAATTACAAACAAATACTAGTACAGGTTTTAAAACCAAAACTACACACCTTCGGGTAATGAATCGTTGACTTTGACAAGTCAAAACTTTGACTTTCTCACTTTTATAAGACGGATCGAAAAAAAATTGAAGACCCTGATACAGAGGGGTATGTGTACTACATCATCAATACCTGTGCATTATGTGTACTCCTAGAATACGATTACTATACGTCATGCAAAATAATGACATGCCCCACAGAGCAACCGGTCAATGTGTGATCCGGTCAGGGGTGCACTAAGCCATGCACAGAATGGTCAGATTATCACATACCTACGCGGGGCACAAAACAAAGGAAAATATGGCCCTTGGCCTCCCTCCACTGGAAAGCAATGCCCCCCCCCCCTCCATCCCCTAAAACTTGAGGCCCTAGTTTAAAAAAAAGAAATCCAGACTGGTAATAAATTTTTTAACATTTTGTAAATTTTTAGGATAAAAATAATGCCTGTTTAATGGATAGTACTGTCAAATGTTTCAGTGTTAAAATATAATGATGCAAACTAATAATTATCCTACAGTACTACTCTCTACTATGTTTTTTTTCCCCACTAGGCAGCAGTGTTGTAATCAAGTGATTTTTTCTTAAAGTCAAGTCCAGTCGCAAGTCATATTTGCTCAAGTCAAGTCACAAGTCATTTTTGCTCAAGTCAAGTCAAGTCACAAGTCACAAGTCACATAATGTACCGAAATACATTTAAGCTCACTCCCATGATGTTGTGACAAACTGAAATACAATCAAAAGCCTGTTAAAAGACCAGTTGATAAATTCACTCCATGAATCAGAGCTCACACGCATCTGTGTCGCTACTTCTTCATAAGCGTAATGGTACACCTATCAGAACTGCCCTCTAAGCGGATTGTATGGAAGAATACACTGTATCTATGCGCAAAAAAATATACAATGTGCATGTCTCGTCCATAGGCATGAGCACCCCTGCGTCTGCATATATCCATTCAGTTTTAACGTTTGGCCTTATGACAACGGCATTAGAAAACATTAGGATTGTCGGCAGCGGCATCGGCATCGAAGACTGGATTTTGCCACGTTTATTTTAAACAATAATTGCATTGTTGTAAAATTTAATTTCTTCAAGTCGATTCTCAACTCTCACATCATTTTTGCGCGAGTCAAGTCAAGTGGCAAGTCAATGAAATTGGCGACTCAAGTCTGACTCGAGTTCGAGTCACCGACTCGAATCAATGACACAGCTAGGCTGGCAAAAAAAATCAAATTTTCACTGTAGCCTATGTTCACCTTTTAATAAAGTGTAACAACGATTAAATCGTTCATTTTAATAAAATGGGCCCGTTTGAGAAAGATGGTTCTTTTGAACTTTGCAATATCTGTGGGAAGTGTGGTAATCTCTGTGACAGAAGTTTTGGAAAGTAAGTGATTGCTATTTTCAATTCTTAAATCTGCATCTTAGGATTCTCAAGACTTTCACGCTGGAAAATTTAGTGGGGTTAAGCGAGATAAACCTGTGATTAATATAACTTCTGAGTGTTAAATTTACATAGGAAAAATTGTCAAACAAACACAGGGTGGCAGTAGGGTTAGAATCCACCAAGGATTGTCCAAGGATTTATTTTGAGGGAACTGGCTCTGTACAGGCGTGGAATTTCATCTTTGGAGAGGGCAAGGCCGTTCTCATTTGATAACCGGTACTTTTGTGTGTTTGTTGGGAAAAACTGAAAGTCTATTGAGGAAAAAGGTTCTGAAGGGCAGCAAGGCCCAGACTAGGGCAACATTGGCAATTGCCCTTTTGAAATTTCAGGCCTGTCTGTAGTAGTGGCCCTGGATTAGATTTTATGTCTAATTTTGGGTATTTATCCTCGGACTCATTTCTTTCTTTCAGGTTTTTTACATTCCTCAAGAAAAGCTTCTTGATAAACACTCGAGTATCCCTCAGGCACAGGCAGACAGGCAAGTAAGTCTTAGAGGGGAAGAGCCAGTTCAAACGGAACTGGGAATTTTCCCAAATGATCTTAAATTGTTCCCTGGGGTTGGGAATTTTCTTCATGGGTAGGGAATCTTATGAAGGGATTGTGGATTTTTCCACAGGGTTGTGGATTTTTCCACAGGGTTGTGGATTGCAGCGTTTGTTTTAAATACAGCTCTCTCTTTTTTCTAATATATATATATTTTTTTATGAGATATCGCCCAACTCTCAAGGCCGGACGGCGACTTCAAGGTGAGGGCTACACTTTAACTGATTTGGGCTGTCAACCCAGATCAACTGTCACTAGGGGCACTTTGCCACCTACTCTTGGGGCTGAAACAGGGTTACCCCCTTCACAGTCCGTAAGGATGTAGCCATGGGTATCATCCACTAGGAGCCTGGTTGGTAACGAGCAGAATGCACTACCTTCCCAACTTTTTACGAAGCAATTATGGTTAAGTGCCTTGCTCAAGGGCACTGGTGTCATGACCGGGACTCGAACCTACACTCTGCTGCTGACAACACCAGAGCTTGGATCCCGTGAACTAGACCGCTCGGCCACGACACGCCACTAAATGAATAGCTTAGCAGTCTACGTGTGACAAGTCTTGTGACATGTGCCCTTTATAGTGTCATAGTTTGGTTTTTGTCAATGTAATGCTGATTTATAGGCAAAATTTAGCTGAACAGCTTGACTGTAAGACTTGGGTAGCCATGGCTTTGGATGTGGCTATGAATGTATAGTGTATAGCTTACATGTGCAGCCATAATCATAAGCCGTAGCCAAAAGCAGTAGCTGTGACCAAAAGTGACTTCATTCAATCACTGCCTGAGGTTCATACTTTGAGGACCTAGATGACATTCCATCGAAGACTTCGGCTACAGCTACGGCTGTTGCTGAGGGTGTTGCTAAGGACTCGCTTGAAGATGCAGCCATCCAGCCAGAGCTGTAGCCATAGCCGTCAGTTCGGACCTGGCCTTACTTTTTCTGTATAAACTAGGGCCTTCACACAGGGACTTGATACTTAAGTTAAACCATTGGCTCCTATGACTTGGTGGCTCCTACAGCTGCTTGCCAGTTTTTTTGGATTTGCTTTTGAAGAACCATGGACTCCTTTTTATTAAAGCAGTCATCCCTGGGGTGCCTTCTGGATACTGCTCATGGTCATTCACTAATGCCCTCCAGAGGGCCACATGCCAGAGGGCCACTTCAACTCTGTGTTGTACTTCTAATTTACTGAGCATTGCCTTGGGAGCATTTTTAGTGCAAGGAGCTCACGTTTTAAAGACTACTCAAATTTTGGCCTGCCATTTTAGTGAATTAAAACAATGGTTCTCCATCAAAGTACCCAAACTGACAATTATACTTTATTCGTTCACTAGTCAGTTGTTTCTTTAAAGACACGCTTTTCCTGTTTGGTCCAAACTGTTGTAGATTGCAGCAACATGCAAAGCCATAAGAAACGAGTCCAAAAACTCGGTCACCGTGCAGCATGACATGCAGGCCAACGGGACTGTCAGATTCACCATTGGGGGCCAGATGGATCGAATACAGATTGCAATTGGTATTCTTGAGAGACGACTTACAAAGGTCTGTGTAGTTTGTGTTTTCTTAGAATTGTTTGACTGGCTACGTTTGTGTGTTGCACGCTAAATAATAATAATAATTAGTAATAATACCGACTCTTATAAAGCGCAATGCCAATGGATGATCATTGCTTCAATCTTTAGAAGATCGTTGCCATTCACTTTGTAGTTCTTTCATGAAAAAGACACTTAATAAAACTACTCAATTTCAACGATACTTGCCAGCACCAATTAACTCTAGAACTCTTGGGCGGAAAATCAAAATCCCTGAGTTTAATTGTAAAACTGAAAGAATGAAAAACAGTTCGTTGCCTTACCGTGTCCGTAATTTTAACAATAGTTGATTTTGCTGCATTTCTCTTAAGCTTACTTTAATTTATTTCCGTAACTCATTGTTGTTTTTTCCATTGTGCCTTCTTAAAATGTTTAAATATTCTTAATGTAAATTTACTTGCAATTCGGCTGATGCCACGATTTGTAAATTTGTTTTTAATAAACCATTTATGAATGAATGAATGAATTGCCCACTGGGCTATTGATTTCATTTTCTTAAACTATCTCAGCTCCCTGGGGAGTATACAGCCTGCGCTACCATGGTAGTGCACCAAGCTAAATCAATCACAAGAACCGTCTCTGCCCTCACAGGTTTTCATTTTACTCCTGGTCGAAGAGAAGCAATTACAGTTAAGTGTCTTGCTCAAGGACACAAGTGTCATGACCGGGATTCGAACCCACACCCTGGTGACTCGGCCATCAGGAATCCGGTGCACTAAACCACAAGGGGGCTAGGAGGGAGTAGGTAGGGGGGGAGGAGCTTATATTGCTCAGATGTTTCTGCAAGAACAAACAAAGGGCCCTGTTTTTCCCCGATCACAATGCCAAAGCAATGTACACGGTTTAAAACCAAAAATGTTTGAAAACGGATCTGTTTCAAACGCGAGACCCTGACACTCTCTCTTTGGATGTAGGAACACCGGCAAGATCGCTTGGCCCTGCCGCAGAATGTGGCCGCCCTTACCATTGACAACTTACGTATGCATAACCAAGCCACGACGAAGCAAAGACAATTTGCTTGCCAGCCCTGTCAGAATGTCTGGTGGCGGAAAGTCTTCGTCTACAAACCTGTGTCAAGGTTGGTTTGATTTATTTTCTATTCACTGTCAAATGCTGTGTGGACGGTAGCTGTAGTGGAGTACGATTAGAATTAGAATTTAGAATTTAGAAATTCAAAATTGATTGTCCGCATCATAAAAATACAGGAATTTAGTTTCAAGAGTGGCACATAAGAATTGAACATCCATTTAGTTCAAAAACAATAAGTTATCGACAACGCTACACAGATTTGAATTACGGGTGTGAGTAGGAGTTCTATGTATACTTGGCTGAATGTGAGTACAAGACAATTTTATTTCTTGTACGTTTGAGTACTAGAGGAACAAGGACATGTTCATGAGCACGACTATGAGTATCAGTAAGTCTGTTGTTATTATTAGCTCTTGTTTCTGTCTGAGATTTTTATTAGCTGTTCCAACGTGTTAGTCGGAACAGCTGTTGTTTCTGTCGAGATTTTAAAAAAAACTATTAGCTGTTCTGACGTGTTAGTCAGAACAGCTATTGTTTCTGTCGAGATTAAAAAAAAAAATTATTACATTAGCTGTACTGACGTGTTAGTCAGAACAGCTATTGTTTCTTTCGAGATTTAAAAATAAAAATTGATTAGCTGTTCCGATGTGTTAGCTGGAACAGCTATTGTTTCTGTCGAGATTTTTATTTTTAAAAATTATTATTATTCTTTCTTTCCCCAAAACACTATTGACTTAAGACATGACTTTTCTACCTGTCATATGCCCCTCTTAATATCATCAGAAGTAGACAAATCATATACCATATTAAAGACGTAATGTTTGTGCTGTCATAAAGCACTTGTGGCATTTCATTCTAAAAGATGAGCCCACTTTGACCTTTACTTCTGGTCCAATCAGGAAGCTCTAAAATAAAAAAAATCATATCCCCAGAACCAGACGTCATAAGGCCGTAATGTTGTGCTGAATTGTAGTTTACAGTACTTGTGACATTTCATTTAAAATAATGACCTCACTTTGACCTTTGCTTCCGGTACAAACAGGAAGTTCAAATGAAAAAATATCACATTTCCTTAAATGAATGCCATAAATTCATAATCTTTGCACTGACTTGTAAACTGTGACACATTTTAAATGTTATTGACAAACGTGACCCTTCTTTGACCTTTCCTTCTGTTCCAAACAGGGAGTTCAAATGTAAATAGTCACATTTCTTGAACCGTATGTCATCAAACAATAATTTTTGTGGCGTATCGACCTAATGGCACATTTAACAATTTTTTCAACAACGCAACTTCAATTTAACTTTTCTTTCGGTCCAAACAGGAAGTTCGAATTAAACAATTACAACTTCTGAACCAGCTGGGGTGAGGGTCAAATAAGGGTCCTATAGCACAAGGTTCATTGACAATGACGGTAAAAGTTAAGATCATGTTCAGGGTCAGGTTTGATTATTATTCTTTTCTTCTGTGAAAAAACCCATAGGTTTTGTACATTACATTTTGTGACCTCCAAAAGTCATACATGGCTGATTATAAAGAAGAAGATTAGGTCATAAAGTTATAGTGAAATGTAATTAGCTTAGCTTAGTTAATTAGTTTACTTAGTTATAATGACATGAGTTTAGCCAATCTTGAGACCACTATTTCTCAAAATGTATACGTCCGATTATCAGACTTTTTTCGATTACATCTTTGTAGGATACTGTACAACTATTTAATGGCCTAAAATGCTGGACGACGTCAGCATTACATCATTAACTTAGTGTGCGTTTTGTATGTAGTATACAAAACCCATGGCTCTAAAAAAGTGTAAGTATTTGGTTGTTCAAAATACACAAATTACACAAATCGTGTTTAAAACACAAATGCTTTTACTAAGATTTATCCCAGGCCATTAAAAATTAATCAACGTGCAATGTATCTCCACAATAATTAACAATTAAGTGACAAATCTAACACCATGGCTAGCATGCTGTATTTTGAATAAACTACATCATCAAATGGGAAGACAGTAAAATCGGTTTTACCCGACGTAAAGTCAGTGGATTTTCTCTTGTCGCAATTTATTGTATTTTGTATTAAATCTACACCAAAAGATGAACGTTCAAAGGCATTGTATGGGGACAACTTTTGTCCCATATGCAGAACTCATATCAAAAAAAGTGCCTTGTTGCATGACTGCTTGCTACATGACAAAATGTATCCCA
Source organism: Pisaster ochraceus (assembly GCA_010994315.2). NCBI lineage: Eukaryota > Metazoa > Echinodermata > Asteroidea > Forcipulatida > Asteriidae > Pisaster > Pisaster ochraceus. The sequence continues at coordinate 3,589,847 of CM021531.1, forward strand.
CTAAAGAAACGACTTCGGAGTCTAGACTTTATGATGTACATTTAACCAGTACGTGATGGTCTCACCATTCGTTATTGTCACAAGATTTCATTTATGCTGTTAGTACCTTCAAAACATAATGTTTTGATCAGGTTAATTGTGCCCTGATTTATGGTTTGCTGAATCTACGGGGGTGGTTGTGGCGACGACCCACTTTTATCCATTTGAACTGAAAACGTGAGTTATTATCTCATGTTCGACCCCAGTAGAGTTCTTCTCGTGTAGCTAATAGGGTCAAAACGTGAGGCCATTAACATTACATGTATACTATACATGTAGTTTTGGTTGGGCAGCAGACTGAAACAGCTAATTCAATTTTTCTTTTGAAATAAAGTCGAGTGAATTTGTTTGCTTGTTACATGAAAACCCTTTGAAAAATGATGTAGGGGGGTGGGGTGGGGGTGGAGTATCGCTATCATAGCGCCAATTAGTTGAAATTAATCTCATTTGACTCTCGCGACACAGACAGTTGGCAGCTCAATGACAAAACTTTTCAGCTGGTTTACACGAGCTTGTACATGCACACAACCTTCCATATGGCAGTTAAGGGGTACTTCCATTGTTGTTCTATTATTCCCTTTTCTAAAGAAATCCTCTGTGGGGTACCACTTGAACAAAGAAAACCTTGTGGGGTAGCATTGTTCTATTGTTAAAAATACCCCGTAAGTTGGCATGTGTAAGGGCACTATTATGTACTTACATACACATGCCCGTATCCAGGTGTTTGAATTGCCGGCCACTAAAGACTGCCTGGACGAGTCAGTCTTATTTAAGGGTGGTAATAATATGCTCAAATGCTCTAAATAAACTAATTGTTTACACTGCAGAACATTGGTAAATGAATTGTTTGCGTTGCTAACTGATTCAGTATTAATCATTTTATAAACAGCATATCTTTAGCGTAAACAGCATTTGTTATATTCCTGTTTAAGATGCGTATGTTGCCTCAGAATTAATATTACCTTTGGCAAATGTTCCTCCATCGACCTACACAAAACATTGTGAGTGTGGTAATAGGCAAAGACCATTTTCTCAAAAAACCTTCTAAATAAATAACTTAAATATCTAGGAACAAAAGATACATCCTTAAAAATATTTTTTAGCTGTTCCGACCTGTTAGTCGGAACAGCTATTGTTTCTGTCAAGATTTTGTATGTTTATTTTTTATTATTAGTCTTTCTTTCCTCAAAACACATAAATTTTCTTACCGGCAAATGTCAATTTTAGCAATACAAAACTGTAGTCAAATGTTACACCATATGGAAGCTTATGCCTTGACCTTAGATGTTATTAAATTAAAATTCTTAGTTAATTATTCACGTGACAGCGGTGTGAATATTTAATTAGTTGATGTTGTGTCCATCTTATCATGAGAAATAAACATCTGATTCTCAGGCTTGTTTATTTAAACCCTAACCGATAGAGGACCAATTACTTTGTGCACAGCCCATTCGATTTGTGCATGAGCAATACATGTAAATCCTACATCCGTTTAAGGTTTTGGTTAAAAGGCATTTGATTGGGAAAAAGTTATTTATCATCATGTACCTTATAAAATTTGTTAGTTTGAAAAACACTTTTTTTTTTCTGTGACGACATCAGGTGTCAAATTACAGTAATTCAAAGCTTATTCATTAAAAAAAACCATATCTCCTGAACCACATGTAATAAAGTAATGTTGGTGTTGTTTTGTAGCTTACAACACTTGCATTATTTATTTAACAATAATTTCACTTTGACCTTCACTTCTGGTCCAAACAGGATGCTTAAATTTAACAAATCATATCTCCTGAACCACATGTCATAAAGTCATAATGGTTGTGTTGTTTTGTAGCTTACAACACTTGCAACATTTTATTCAGAATGATGACCTCACTTTGGTCTTTACTTCAGGAAGCTCAAAACTTTAAAAAATCATGTCTCCTGAACCACTTGTCATAAAGCCCTCATGTTTGTGTTGTATTGTAGCTTACAACACTTGCAACATTTTATTAAAAACAGTGACCCCGCTTTGACCTTAACTTCCGGTATTAAACAAGATTCGAACTTGTTTAACTATTTTACACTATGATGATCACGCTTAACAAGCACAGATTTCAAACAGGTTTACAGCATATAGGCCTACACAAAATACAGCATCAGTTCATATCTTGGGGCCACAAAAAAGAACTTCTTGTCAACAGAACGGAACAGCTCTGTGATTGTAAGTTACAATCACTTTAGATCTAGTTATTCTTCTTATTATTATACATTTCTGGTAACCATGGATGAGGAAACCTGTAAAAGAGGGTGCTTGCTATGTGAACCAGAAACACAGGGTAACACGGAAAGTGTCCTGGGATCTTTTACGTGCACTACCAATCCTAGTGTACGTGAGCTACGGCTTAATGTCCCATCAATAGGGTTAGGGTAAAGCAATTGAAAGTATCTTGCTCAAGGACACAAGTGCTGTGATCGGGACTCGAACCCACACTCTGCTGGTCAGAAACACCAGAGCTTGTGTCCGGTGCTCTTAAACCGCGCAGCCACGACACGCCATTAAAGTTGATGTGGTTTATGTGGAAATATAACCACTGTTGCCCTGGTTTTGGCCTTGGTCATCTTTCAAATGTTTTTCATAGACTTAAATACTTTCCAATGGAAATGCCCTTTCCAAAATGAGAGTGACCTCACCCTCTCAATGATGAAATTCTATGCCTGTCTACATGATAGGAAGGAACTGTTTTAGAACCAGTGTTCTGGCTCCAACTTTGGTTTCGTCATCCACAAAGCACATACAGTGCATGCCAGGATTAAGGTTACCAGCCAAAATACCATAATGTCATATGTACTGATAGTGCTGGTTTCCTGCTTATTTTTGCTTAGCAAAACAAATTTGAAACACAATCACTAATCAGGTGTGCTTAAGCAGCTCAATCAAGTTGTGCCCAGTCTGAATCTACTGGCCTCTGTTGGGCCTTCAATACGGTGGAAGGGATCTGTTATTGTGAGTCAGGGCACAAGCCAAAAAATGGGGAAATAATTCCTTTAGAGGCTACAGCTTTCATCTGTGGTGTGTCATGGCCGAGCGGTCTGCTGCAACAGACTCAAGTTCCGATGGCTGAATCATCGGAGTGTGGGTTCGATTCCCGGTCATGACACTTGCGTCCTTGAGCAAGGCACTTGACCATGATCACTTCTCTTAACCCAGGTGTATAAATGTGAACCTGAGAGGGCTGAGACAGTATTGTGTGGGATTAACCGCTTAGCACTAATTTAAGCAGCTTGGAGTTTTATGCTCCTCATCAGGGAGTTGAGAAAGTTTGAGGAATGGTCTAGGTGTGCCTGATGAACAGGGGTAATAGTGTCGTAAAGCGCCTCGATCTAGCTACTAGGATATGCGCGCTACATAAGAACCATATGTATTAATATATTATGTACATCTGTGTGCTGTAGGTGTAACCGCTGCCATGTGCGCTACGAACCTGTGCCGCTTGAGCAGATGTACGGCTGGGGGAAATTTTCATGTCCGCAGTGCAAAAATGTCTTCTGGGGACGTGCCCAATATGGAGTCGCCTCTGTTTGCTACGGATGCCAGACTATGGTAAGTGAAGACCAGAAGCGTAGTGGGTGATATTTAAAAAGCTTGGGGGGGGGAGCGGAAGGGACTGTGCTTGGGTCGATTATGAGATTTGGGTCTCATCACGGGACCCCAAGACCTTTGCTGCTAGACCGAGTCTTCAAAATCAAGACCTGGAAACAGCCGAAACCTCAATAGATTTGGTCTTGAGACCTCAACAAATTGGATCTTTTTTTTTACAGATTGCGTTGCAAACTTTATCCTCCGTTGTAAACTTTTCTCCTCGCTTTGTCTGTTTACTCTTCTAATTGTTTCCTTTACAGGTCCTGCCTGATCCTGATTCAATAGGAATGAGCCGGCCTGGCAATCATAGGTTCACCGGGAACATCCACGCCTGTGCCGCCTGTAACAACGGTGCCATACGCCCGTGCCCTGCCTACAACCGTGTGTTGTTCCCCAGTAGGCCCCATGTGAGCACAGGTTCCACTGCGTCCACCTTCCTGACTCAACAAAGCTATGACTACAGAGATCCAATGAATTAGGAGCGACTGTCATCATCCTCCGCAAGGTCGGCGGTGGTCAGTCTTGTTTTAAGGCGACCCGCCAAAATGCAGGCAAGATATTCTTCGTATTGGAGTCTGATTTCTGTTTTTTGGGGCCCTCAGAAAAAATCAGCAAAATTGGTATTAATGTTACCCCAGTATGGCGTTGGTCCGCCACACACGTTAGTTGACATGGAAACAAAATAAACAAAACCAACCCCAAAACAAGGAAAACAAATGAGTTGGTTGCTGCTCACGAATAGCTCGTGTTGCAATCTTCCAGTCATACATCAAAATGACTTGAAGATTACAAGCACTTCCAACTCGCAAGCCCCCGGTGGTCTGCAGGGTGAACCACTGCTGTTTCATGCTGGTTCTGGGTTAGGTATTATGGTCAGTAGGGAACACAGCATGAAACAGCTAAAGATTATTATGAGGAACTGATAAAAACCTAAAATTTATAGGGGTGGGCAAATATTCTGTGACTATTTTCGTGACCTGTACGTTAAATAGCCTAAAAAGTCCATTGAATCCTAGATCATATATCTACACGTAGGTCAGCCCTTGTACTGAATAAAATTTTCTTACTATTTTGCCAAATATCATGCCTAAAAGATGGTTGGAACCCCAAAATAATTTGATGAAAATTTCATTTTAAGCCGTCGAGAAAGACTGCTAGGGTCGAAAACCTCAGGCCAGTGACTATGATTTTGCATTTATATCATAGGTCATTTTGGGTAGTTAGCAGTTTGCATTATACCAATACTTCGAAAATTTCACGACTGAAGTAAAAATAAAAGTACCCCAAGACGTTCCGATTCCATTAGTCCATCAATTGCAGAAAGACCCCTTTTTTTTCGTGCAATGTGCATCATGGTAGAAGCCAACTTCTGTTGCAATAAACATTTAGTTACAAGTATGTGTGTTGTGTTTGTTTGTCACAAACAAGTTGTTTCGTTTTAGTTTCAAGAGCAACGCCTCTTTTGAAAAAAAAAAAAGAGAGGATTATCTGGGAATTTTTAATGAAGTGTTAACTGTAATCTCCGTAACGTATTCTAAATGGGTTTGCGGGTAATGATGATATTTAAAAAAAGATAAATAATAATGATAATAATTTGAATTGTGAGACCCATTTATGGACCCAATTCACCTAGTGTTACCATCACAATAATCTCGGTTGCACCATTTTGGCAGTCAGTGTCCCTGCGTGTTACACAGTGTAGTGCGCATTTTAGGTCATGCGGCATTTCACGCTTAACCGATGACTCCCAAAAAGGGTAAGCGTGGCACAGCCGCTGCGCGTAACGTATGATTTGGGTACAAAGGGTACATATACAAGTATAGCACCCTGTAAAGCTTAACAAGGTGATGGGGCACAATCTGCTGCTAATTCCAGAAATAATGAGATAAACAGGGATTCCTATTTTTTTGTTTTCAATGCAAAACTCAAAGTGTATTGCTTTATGTATAACTACCGCATTTTGACTGTCGTCTTTGATACCCCTGTGCCCCTCAAATTAGGACACAATGCGACAGTTTTGTTTGTTTTTACATTTTTTTAAAAACAGCATCATCTGTCAAAACTTGTTAAGAGGAATTTTTTAACATTTATTTTGGTCAAGACAAAGCTTAGGTAAACAACATGTAATGGTTGCTTAGTAGTCACACCAAAGTTGTTAACAGTTAAAAGGGTTACAAATTAAACACTCACATGATAATATGGATTCACATGTACTACACTTAAGAAGAGAAAAATTGCATATAAACAAATCTGGCAGGAATGGAACAAAATGAACGGTTGCCCGGTCACCAAATGTGAGTCAAAACAGTGGCGGGTGCGTCAAAACCCTTCCTCTAATAGTCCATCGGCGAGATTTAAAAAGTGTCCTTGTCACAATAATTAAGAGGCACAGTGGTAAAATCCCAAAGAGAGATTATT
>CM021531.1:3630082-3645358 GCA_010994315.2 Pisaster ochraceus
TTTGTCAAAACTTATAGCACTTCAAGCAAAAAATACTTCAAAGGGAGTTTGCCACCATGACATTCTTTATACCATAATGTGTCTGATAACGTATTTCATTTTACCGCATTCACGATCAAATGCATTATACGCGGCTAGATATACGCGCCGGGCTTGCGTCATTCTAAAGACCAGTTTTCTGTCTTTTTAAAACTACTACCGATGTTACGCGCAACCTTTAAGGGAAGTGTTTCCACCACGACCGTCCTTACCGTGGAAGTTAAACGTGCAAAACTTTGCGCTTTTTCCCAACCATAGCTATGGTATGCACACCCTTTTTTAAACAACGCGTGAGAGAATTCCAGGTTACAAATGTTTGAATACACGCATAATTTGCATGGCCTATTGTTAATTAGGGACCGAACCCCGTCAATTCAGCACCTGACTAAGAAACCCTCATGTAACCCCAGATAACGATGTTAAGTCAAGAAGAAAAACAAAGTTATCCAACCAATGATGCAAACTATAAAAAAAATACAGCACTGTCGAACACCTTTGTAAGCAAGAAGCAGAGCATCCTCCTCCCCCCACCCCCGAAAAAAAAGAAAAGAAGTATCCCCCAATAGGGGGTCATTCCATTCTAGAGATATCCGATCGAGGTTAACCATGGAGGCAGAAATATCCATGAGTCAACCGATTACAGTAAGAGCATGAGAGGGGAACAGGTATTCCTAACACAAAGAACAACTCAGCTTGATTTGGCCTCGATTTATGAAAGACCGGAGACAAAAATCCTGGCCGGGATGTGCAACTAATTCAGCACCTTTTTGTAGGAGAGTTTTCACCTTTGTAAATGACTACCGAGCAGAAGAGATATTCAAAACCAATTTCACAAAGGTTTCCAAAAACAGACAAATATCGTTCAAAGAACTGATTTGCCGGGTCAAATTCAGCAGGGGAACCAATCATGCAAAAATAGACCTCATAGGGCATCTCGGCTGGTAACCTGATAAGTCTGCACTTTTGTGTGCTTCGCAGCTGCCTGAAAAATGTGGCGCGCTCTGAAGGTTCGGAGGATCCATCCCAGATCATGTGGCCTTGCTATTTCTGCCACAGATATTGTACAGACGGGAATGAACATTGCTTTTATCCTTCCGGCCCAAATGTGCATCCCTCCAGCCCTACTTAAGCCTCGGCATCATCGGCAGTTCAGCATTCTCCTGAAGACGATCAGAGTATACTGTTCAAAACGTTGAGACCACACCGGCTCTTTTCAGAGCCAATACTCCTCCCAAAAAGAGATTCCTACATAGTTGTACCCGCAAGCTATTTCCTTTCGCTTTTAACTGTCTTGGGCAAACTTAAGTTAAACGTGAAAAGTAATATGTAGTGTGTGTACTTACGGTTTGTGTGCTGCTGGACTTGACTGGTTTATGTCTGGTACTGGACTCCTTCAAGGCTTGAACCAGCTCACTTGTGATTTCCTGAATCACTTCTTCTTTACCCTTGTCCGCTAAAAAAAAAGAGAAGAATGGACAGAAAGAGGAATATTTAGATGCCGAGTTTGAATATAAATATTAAAACACTCGACATCACACATGACTATCCAGATGAGTCCTCCCTACTGCTTGATGGACTCTTACTTGTGAAGCTTCTTGAATCCGGAGGGTTCCAAAGCTACCTGTATTTGTGAGCCAAGGAATCAGGATTTGACCTTAACTTTTTCCAGCCACTAGCCAGAAGGACCAAGTCACATGTAGCTTGACTTTTCACCGGTCCTTCAGGTTCATCACTAATCCTTAATTTCATATTACTTAGGGGGCATGTCCACCTGGACACTTGGCAGAGAATTTTCAGTAAATCCTCGGGTGTCTTACTTTACCATTTGGCCAGTGGACCATTGTTTAGGGAGAAAACTGGGAACTGTATGTATTATAAAAATGTCGGTACATTTTGTCCATAACTCACTAAATACTATCTTTTGTTATACATACATTATAACCAAACATACATAATTTGCAAGTCAGCTGTCTAAGTTCAATAGACCATGTAAGTACTGTATGTATTTGAACGTTTCGGGAAATTAATGAATGTTTGTTTAATGTAATTGCTGGGGACCCTTGAAAAACAGCGTCTCCCCATACAGTCCTTTCTCTAGGATACAACTGATAGGTTTCCCAGTCAGGATAAAAAAAGAAATATTTACATAAAATAAATAAATAATAACAAATATAACCTTTTCTTCCGACTAACAGTGCTTTAATATGTGACGGAAACAAAATCCTGCACTTTTTCTGGTCCCAATATGCAAATATATGCACAAGACTTGCGTACATACATGTATAGAGTCTAGCTTTGAGCTGACTTGTTACAGTGTTGGTACCCCACACATACTTCCTGATTCTGCCATTTACAGTTTACAATGGAAATTATTGCAAATTCATTAAAAACAAAATTACCAACGACGGTGACTTGTACTCACAGTCACTTACCCTAACCACACAGTCACAAAAACACTTTTGGCCTTCAAGAAAGACTCTGTTAAGATCGAAACGTCAGGCAGTTAACTTTTTTTTTGGGGGGGAGGGGGGCCAAATATACCGTAGGTCCTTTTGATTGGTAGGCAGTTTGCAACAGCTGACTCTATTTTCTCAAACACACATCTATGAAACTACTGTACAAACCTTACTCAAGAAATTAGACACATATCCAAGTAATGAAGGTACTGGCCCCATGTACATGACATCTTATAAATGACAAATCTTGGATGCAACACGGGCACGGTTAGACGTGCACCATGCAATTTGACCCCTCAAAACGGCAGACCATCGTCAGACGGTAGACCCGTGTGACACCGTTGCTATGTGCCTATCTCAATGAATCATTCACTCGCCTGTGGAAGACGTTTCTGGATCACTGTTCCACATCATTTTTCTGGCGGGGTCGATTTGAGCATCAGCTCGATCCGACAACAGCCAAAGAAAACTTCCCCGCGGTCTTGACATCTCTCACAAGTCACAAGCTCTAGTTAACCGCTTGGGAGCACAGCCTTAAGTTCTTCAGCTCCATGGCCGCAGAAGTTGAACGGCAATGCAGGAATCCAGTTTCAAAGCAAGGTGTTCGAAGAACAAAACTCCCCAGCCAGCTCGATAAACAAAATCCCAAACAGTAGCTTCTTCCAAGAAGTAACACTGTGTTCACAATGAAGTATACACAATGTTGAGGGTTTGTCCTCACTAGCCCTTACATTAATTTCTGATTCTGCTCTATACATGTAGTTTGTGTGTTATTGGCAGAGCATCTTTATTTAGCACACTTCATCATGCCAGGGGAAAACTACACGGATTGTGTTCATGGGTTGCCAAATGCGCCATCAAACAGGACTGTGTGACTGTGTACGTCCAATTTCTATAGAAATCAACAAAAGCTCTCGAGTGATATACCTGTGGATTTGTTTTTTCCACAGGAATTGGGAAAGTACCAAGTATACACACAACGATGTACGCGTAAACGACAAATAACATACATGCATGATGTTTCAAACCAAAAGAAAATTATGCCTCACACTGTTATGCCATAATAGAATATCCCAATAAATTATCTCGCGTTGGACAAAAATCTCCAATGGGGCATTTCAAATAAGTAGCAAATGTAATTTTTTTTGCACTCATCTGTACTGTTTTTCGTGCCAAATTGCTGACACCGGTACATACATGTACATAATGCACATACAGAGTCATCTCTGAACATGTATCTTCTTTGCCTATTAACCTGACAAACAAATCCCAGAAAGTTGTCTCTACCAACTAGTTGGTGGCCTTCGAGTTCACAAAAGTGATTTCGATGTTGAGGGATTAATTTCACTAACTCTGTGTGTGTGTGTGTACATCTTACATTCATTTCTGATTCTATTGTTATGTTGCCATACAATTTAGTTTTCTGAATTGTCAGCCATCTTTATTGAGCACACTTTGTCATGCCGGGGGAAGACAATTCCATGAGTTGCCCCCCAAAAAATGTGTCACCAGAAAGGACTGTGTGCTTACTAAACCCTATTTTTAAAGAAACCAACAATCACTCCACTATTTACTTTTTGCTAAGCTTTTTTTAAACAGTCAACTTTCAGCCCCCAAAACCCGGATGAGGAAATTCTGTACACATTAAAGGGAAGGTTGACTCCTACAGGAACATATGAATAACACCAGTACTCAAAGGCACGGTTTGTGCATCTTGCTCTTCAACATAAAGGGCTTCGTTCCTGGTTTTGACTGCCACTCCATTAGTCCTTTTGTCCACATTATTACCAATTCCTCAGGCTAAGTACCAGGCCAGTCTCCATCTTTGCTTGATAAGTATATTGATGTTACCATTGTTACCCACAACTAACCACTTGAATGGTTGGTGGAGATTCTGTAAACAGCAACACTTTTCACCCAGGATCACAACTTTCTTCAGTAGCACCCTACAGTCGGGCCTCTCCTGCTGGGGCAAATTTCATAGTGCTGCTTAGGCACAAAACGATTATGCTTACCAGAAACAGGTTACTGGTCACAATACAATGTGTGTCACTTACAACTGGTTTCCTGCTATTTTGTGTTCAGCAGGCATTTGTAAAGCAGTATTAATCTGCTTTAAGCAGCTCTACAAAACTGGGCCCTGGTTCTCAAAGCAATCTATCTTGGCCCAATTTTCAAGACACTTTTGATTAACAACTTTCTGCCAAGCAAAAAAAAATAAGCAGGAAACCAGTCACAGGTGGTACATGTCACGTAGTACTTTGGCTGGTAACCCTATTCTGGTGAGCAAAAAAAGTATGTGCTTAGCTCTTGTTTGTGCTGAAGCCGCTTTCTGAATTGGGCCTCGTTTGGTAGAGTTCTATCTCAGCTTCATGCATTTCAGCGACACAACCTTGTTGAATCAGCTTTTCCGTAACTGCAACATCGTCAAACGGATGTTAAACTTGCATCAGGGAAAAAGAATATAATTTGGTTTTACCCATACACCGATGTGTATAAAGCAATGTTGTCAGTACTCCCCCCCCCCCGAGTCCTGTGAAAAAGCCACAGGCATATTACTCGGGTGGGATTCGAACCCATGACCTTTGCCATTCTGGAGCAGATGTCAATAAGGTTGTATCTTTGCTTAAGAGTGAGATACGTCCTTGCTGCATGAGCAATTTGCCCAAGATCCCATGCACCAGTACATACAAAATAAAAAATGAGTTACGACATTGTTGCACTGACGCGAGAAGCAGTGTGACCCACATCGGTATTCTGGTAGAAAAGTGCATCAACACCCTGAACAAGTGGCAAACTACATGCAGCGAAGACTATCCGTGTTGTGTGGAAACCGGTGACAACACGAAGTTTCTAGAAAAGTGGTCTACGGCATCTGGTGATTGTCTACATTCAAACTTGTTGCCTCGGAAACTCTTTGTTGACACAACATAAATGTTGTACAACATTAAAAACAAACATACCAGACATACCATACACCCCCAGAAGACTGGGTTTTCTGAGATTTCGTTTCCAAGTTTTGCGAGGCTGGCACAGGCACCCACTAACAGATGTCAAAGATCGCCACCCAGTTAAGCTGAGACTTCAAAACAGAAACTCCTACATCAACAGGCTCTGTGTTTAAAAGCAAGTTAGATCTCTTTTTGTTTTTAAAACATGAGCTATTTTGGTTGCATTCCTGTCAGCTTCTACTTCAAATCCCAGCGTGGGATGCACTCATTTGAACAAGGTACAAGGTACTTGCTCAAATTAAAGAGAGGGTATACCGTTGGTAATTACTCCAAAAGTTAATGACCATATAAATTCACTTGGCATGCTTTGGTAAGAAGCGCTACAGCTGTTGATAATGGATAACATTTTTGAGAAACGATTCTCTTCTAAGGAATGTGGTTTTAGAGACAGGGATTCAAAAACATTTCAATCTGGGAAACACTTCTGCATGAACGTTTCTCGGATTGTGTTTTCCAATTACGGATTACTCGTCCTGCGTGTACATAACCACTCAAGATTTTCGGCGCTATCTCAAAAACATTACCAACTTTTTGAAAAGAATTTTTCACAGGTTAGTTTTGTTGTAGGCCCTATATATATCTACATACATGTAGGATTAACCCTAACCCCATTAGGGTCTCTCTACAAAGCCTGCTAAGTACAACACAATGCAACACAGTTGAAATGAGAACCATGCCAAATGCAACAAAATTGTTGCATTGTGCAGGGAAAGGACTGAGCAAGGGTGTTTGCCCTGCTAAGTGCAACAGTATGCTAGATTTGAATTATGATTCTTACCTTATATTACATCATACTTCTCAATACTTTTCCCATAAAAAATATTTTGAAATACCCATTACAAGTTGTTCAGATACAATAGAAGCACCCAAACCTATGTGAAGTCACTTCACTGCTGAATGCAACAAATTCAGTCACAAAATGACATCTGAGTTGACTGCCAAATGCAACAGATCACAACAACTATTACCATTTGGTGCATATTGTTGCATTTAGCATGGTTAGGGTTAAAACAATCAAACGGTTCCAAAAACCAAAGGTACACTTTGCCTTCAAGCATGGAAACTGCAGAGCTGTACAAGTGAAAACCTGAGAAAGGATAGAACCCAGCATGAATGGTAACCCCAACTCCATCAGAAGCACTTTGACTAACACCAAACACTGACTCTTCACAATCATTTAGCACAAAGTAAAGCTCAACACTCAACCAAAATTTGGCCTGACTCCTTAACATCTGTAGTACATGTACATGTACTTGTAAAGCCAAGCCCCCACACACCAAACATGATTTAGCTATGACGCTAACAAGTTACTCAACTGAGGACTGCGTTAACAAAAGTTGTTGAAGAAATTCAAACTGCGCCACCTTTCTCTTACACTTCAAAGGGAAAGTGAATACTGGTTCATATTTCATCACATCCGACTGAAAGCTCACTTGGTAAACAGGCTGCGCTAGATCATAAATCAGGCTGCGCGCTAGAACATGAATATATTCCACAGTAGTCACCGGCAATAGTTTTCAAGAAAATGACTTTCTCCAATCAATTGCAACGCTAGTTTCGCAAAAACAAATCAGCATTTACCAAAATGGCTGACTTCTACTGCCATTGAAAACAAAATATATATCCATGGAAAGTTTTCTTTCCTATCCCCCAATCCCACCCACGCCCGGTAGTAGTTAATGAAGAGGTAGTAGTTAATAAGAAGAACAGTTCTTTTCAGACCTAAGTAATCTCCCGAATTCCGAAATCTACTCCGCGGCAGTAGAATAAATAGCAAGACAAAATTCTCAAAGAACTGCTCTACACAGCAAAGTAGATGGATACACATGGTGTTCACTGCAAACTGAATACTTCACCATACAATGCCTCGAAACCATTTGAAAGTCCGCTTTACTTTGTATAATGATAGTAAAATGTGTACAGAAACACAGAAAACGAGGACACTCGCTAAAACCAAGACATGACCTACATAATATGCCGATAATGGCTGACAGTGGCCACTATGGTCGCAATATACTGACTTTGCTGAGCCGGTTAAAAGTGAAACTTGCTTGCCCCTATTTTGTTTTAATTGGTTCACGTTAATGTGATGAATTCCATTTAATCTATAGGAAATGAAACTCTTTACTTAGCTTAAGTTATTTGCCATTTTTTTTCTTGCTGTAAACACACTGCTGGGTTTTCTTTTCTTTTCTTTTTTGGATTAATGAGATTAATTGATCCTTGATAAATGGCACTTCAATGAGGACAATTTTCAAGGGGAACATTTCAAGGGATACTCAGAAATAGCAGATGCAATTGCCTCCAGAGGTAGACTGCGCAAGTCTTGTGTGTATCAAAAACGAGGCAACAACCTCGAACGAAGACGATATTTTTTCTATGAAATCATGTCTTCTTTTAAAATTCTACTTTTTCAAAAATCTTGAAAATAAAACTATCCATAGCAATTTGTCATAAATACAATTTCAGTTTTTATAGAATACAAATAATTTGCTAAAAATTAACATCGAAACAAAATTCAAACTTGGGACGAGGATTCTTATTTTTCAGAAAATCCCAATCACCGATCACGCCCAAATTTGTATGACTAGGTTTAATAATACATGTAACATGCACGTCAGTTGGGCAAAATTCGTATTTGTTCGGAAGCAACCTTAAACGTTCAAGTCTCAGGTTTTCTCTGTTGATATGTTAAATTTATTGGCAAAATTATTGACAACAATTTTGTACAGTCATAAACCGTACGCCCAAGACTTGCACACTCAATTCAGGCATGATGCTTGGCCCTTGGAAAAAAAAGTAGCAACAGTTTTATTCAGTACAATGGTTGACCTACACATGCAATGGTTCAGGTTTTTATACACTTTTCAGTCTATTTAATACAAAAAATTCCCCAGATATTTCTGAAGTCCCCCAAAAAATAAAATCGGAAATCACACTAAAGTACATGTAGGAGCAGAGTGCCAGCCTTGCCTGTCTGTCTCATCTGCTCCTACCCTACCAGGAGGTACCAGGCCTACATGGAGAGAAGCCATGGTTGAGGTGTCTTTGACTGAGCTGGGTCTCTTGCCAAAATAAAACGTGAACGTGTCCATCTGAAGGCCAACACCAGCACCTTCACACCTTCACACATAAGACTTCACACGTCCCACATACAAAATGAAAAAAAAAAATTCCCAGATTAATTTTTCATCCTCAATACAGCATTTCGACAATCGTTTATTCGTTTGTTGTTACACCTATAACCTCGCCGGAACAGTGGAGCTGGTTTTTGAAGTACATGTACATGGACATTTGATTGTTTGGCACCTGAATGGACAACACTTTACTGGCTTTAGGAGACATTCTAATCCTACTGTTCCCCCAAGGTAAGTTAGCAAAAAATATCCTTTGACAATTATTAACAATAGGTAATCATGCTTATTAATATTTATTAAAAAAAAGGAATATTTTCAAATAAATGTCTGTACTATTGCAAGGTTTGAAGTAAACCCCTGATCCTTTACACACAATAGCAGGATCGGAATTTCTTCTCCGGGGAGGACAAGGTCATTTCCATTTTGCAAAGGGCACTTTCATTGGAAAATCTTAACGGACTAAGGGAAACTTTTAAAGGAGCATCAAGGCCAAGAACAGGGGAACGGACGTCATGGCCTCCGTAGCCTCAGAGTTATTCCAGGCTGCTTGTCCAATTAAAACTGTGATTCCCATTTGCAGTTCTCTTAAACAAGCCCCTATTCAGTGCTCTTGTTATGCCACGTACTACTTTTGTGAGATAATCTGTTGTAAGTGCAAAAAAATAAAATAAAAATGTCTGCGTGTAAATGGAAAAATAATTGCATTAAAGCTTATAAAATGTAACATTTAGTCTGGTAATTTCTAATCTCAAAAAGTCAAGGTTTCAAAAAGTCAAGATTTCAAATGAGGGGGGAGGGGGGCACATGAACATCTATGGAGGAGGGGGAACATGTCTTCGTGCCCCCCCTACTAATTCCCAGTTAAGCCACTGATTTCAGACGTGGAATACTTCTTAAAAACTAATCTGTGCAGGTTTCAGATTTAAAATGTATTCTACAGTAATTTTAACATGCGCTGGGAAAGAAAAAAACATAAATAAATAAATCTATTTTTGATTTCTAATCTTCAATTCCACAAGGCCTTTGACGAAGAACCACTTACAAATTCTTTCCACATCAAGCGGATCGCCTTCCCAGTCGGTCCCCGATAAAATTCCAGCCTTTCCTTTCAGAGCAAAATCTGGTCGCAAATCCATTGATAAAATTCCTCGATCACAGAGCAACATGCCAACAGTTTCTCCATATCATGCCAAGGTCATTACCGTTACTGCTTGTCTGACCAGGAGCCCAAGGCTGCATCATAACCTCCGCAGGCCACTCCTCCAGAGAATCTGGGCAGTGGGGGTCTTGCGGCAGCGGTACAAAAGGTCAGTCGGTGTAGCACCATCTAAATCAGATGTATCCAGTACATTTACCCTCAAATAAAGACGCCCCCCTTCCTTACTTTCTATGGAGATAAAGTTTCCATGCGCTTTTCACGTTCTCATCTCGTGCTTGGTTCTGTCCCATAATGAAAAGGACGAATCGCTAATTCCTCAGCTGATCAACAGCATTATCCTACTACACTACTAAAAAGAATTTGCATGGACTACAAGAGACCAGGAGCCTGAAGTACGCCCACCAGCAATCTCAGAGCCTTACAACCTGACCACTGGTTCCCTAGCATCAGCAAAAAGTAGATGGTGTGGGTGAGACTCTTGAAAGTGACTATTCCATTATAGGATAAGGGGAGTCTTTGCTCAAGTGGTGTACAAAAGGCTTATTGTTGCTCAGCTCATCTGTGGCCAGACTACCCACAAAGGAATTACACTGTCCCACAGACTCCCTTGGCACTGTACTTGATTGAGGTTAGACAAATTAAACTACAGGATGAAAAAAATGAAGTCAGCATCAAAGTCACTGACCATATTTTAACACAAATAGTACAGGATTGCAAAAGTAAAAACTCACAAATGAGAAGGTGCAGGGTAACAATGAAAGAATAAATGGAATGGACAGGCAGGCTTATTATAATGGGAGACTTTTGAACGTTAGGTGGCAGCAGACGTACCGTGTAAATTTCCATTTCGTTTTGAGCATGCGCATGAGCAAAACAGTGGATTTACCTGGTAAGTCTGCTGCCACCTTCACTCCCCATTGGAGTTGATTCATTTGTTGTTTTATAAAGGTGGTTTTTTTTTTTTTTTTTTTTTTTTTTTTTTTTTTTTTTTTTTTTTTAACACCCTCAAGTTTCTATACAAAATTAGACAAATAAAAGTTACCTATTTGCCGTCTATTATCTGATTAAAATTTGAGGGTAATAAAACAATTATTTAGCCTTTGAAAAAGACTGCTAGGGTCAAAACGTCCGGCCATTAACTATTTTATGCATTTATACCATAGGCCCTTCCAGTGGGTAAAGCAGTTTGCAACAGCTAATTCTATTTTCTCATAAAAAAATAAACAAACAAATACTTCACTGTCACTATCCACTCAATTTTGTCTCTCTCGATATAAACCTGCATGTCCAGTTACATGTTGAAACACTTTTTTGGGTTGGTTTCAGGTACTTCAAGAAAACTACAACCATTGGAAACACTGCCAGCATGACGGTGGCCAAGTGGTTCCCTCTGATGACGTCTCTGAACAAGTGGCTACGGCTGTGTCGCCACGTTTACATGCGATGAAGCATCTAGGTCAGCCACAACCGCAAGCCGCAGCTGCCAATTTTCTGGACGTAGCCTTATTTATTTGCTCAGCGGTAGGCTAAGTGTGGCCGGTTTAAAGTGCAGTATCACTCTGTACCTGTGACTGTGAGTGTGTGGGAGTAGATAGATGGCCGTTTGAACTTCCGCTATTGTTGGATACTGCAGTCTATCAAGTACATGAATGCGGTAGGGTCGACTCTCGAACAACAGGGGGTGAATTTCCAAGATAATCTCCACTTGACTACATGGTCTTGTATCTCAGATATTTGATTGAACCACAAATAGTTTCACAAGACCAACAAATTTCTGAATCTTACGAAATTTGCTGAGTTTTAAGGAAGAGGTTCAGACCTGAAAAGTGCAAAGCTTCAGTAGTAGGCCTATGAATCAGTAAATCTTTTCTTTTTTATATATGATTGGAAAAAACACCAGACTGCGGGACTTGTTCGGAGAGAGATTACTGGTGCTTAAATTACTTGACTCTGGCCGAGTGGTCCAGTGGGTATTTTTAAGCCCTGTAAGTTGGGCCCTATCTCACAATCTTTGTTAGCAGACACTCTCTGCTTTGTAAGAGCACCTTCGTCAATGTTTTGCATAACTACAGGCCTATGAATCTTGAATCTTACAGGCATGAGACTTTGGTTTTTAGGGGTTGAAGAGGAAACTACCCAGCCCACCAAACTTTGGCAGTGAAAAAGAAGTGATAAAGAAGGGGGCGGAAGCGGAAATCAGCTGATAAGCAAAAAACTTGCTGCCAATATGCTTGAGGCAAAAAGGCATTAATGAGGTGTTGATTATGTTCAGTAGTATCAACTACAGCTACGGATAGATCCCATCAAATGTGACCAGGCATCACAAAACCCGGCCAAAGTCACAACTCTACACTTCCTGTGAATAGCCTTACAAGTAAATGTTTGTTGGGGATCAGCAATCTAATTTTCGATACCAGTCTTTGAACATTCATCTAGTGTAATGCCTAAAATAATAAATCTAATCAGTTCTAGATACAAATTTTTTTTTTTTTTGGGGGGGATAGTTTTTTTGTTGTTGGTATGTTTGTTTTTTAAGGGGGGGGGCAATGTTTGAAATGAGTCGAGGCCAAAAGCAGCGTGAGTAGAGAATGAAGTCAGTGAAACATCCTCATATGGTTTACAAAACGAAGTGCTAAGTCTGTATACATCGTCTTGATTACATACTATTGTTATCACCAGAAAGCTGAACTGTTCATCGTTCTTCGGTTCTACTGTGTTTGTGTACTTCGCAATTCTTGCATGAAACGCTTTCTTCCCTCTGCTGGACTCGTCAATGATTGGGTGGTCTTAATCCCCTAAACACGGGGTTATTGGAAAGGATAATCCCCTCACGGGAGAATTATTATTGGAAAAGGTTACACACCTAAGCCGTAAATCATTCAAAAGCTTATGAACTGGAAACTTATAAAATATCAAGAACTGAAAATGTTGAAAAACTGCAACTTTGTCCAGGTTTTTGTGTGGCGAGGTTTACAGTGGGTACCAACCACATCTCTGGCCACAGCATTCACAAAACAGACACCACAGGAATTTGAATATCCAAAACTCGCCCTGAGGTGAGTCTTGGAGAATTTAAATTTTCTTGACAAACTTTTATTGGGTTTTTTAATCACCGGGGACACTTCAGACGAAATACACCAGTTGTAAATTTAAGCTCAACTGGTCATCGAAGTCAAAATTAAATCGTGACAAAATAACCTCCTTATATGTGTCCACAATTTTCAAACATCAGGTTTTGAACTTCCAACACAAAAACTAATACAATGTACTAATTTCTCATGATCTATACAGCATTTCAGGCAAGTATATTTCAAGGAAGCTTCC
This sequence comes from Pisaster ochraceus, assembly GCA_010994315.2. Taxonomy (NCBI): domain Eukaryota; kingdom Metazoa; phylum Echinodermata; class Asteroidea; order Forcipulatida; family Asteriidae; genus Pisaster; species Pisaster ochraceus. The sequence continues at coordinate 3,643,209 of CM021531.1, forward strand.
CACCATGGTCATGTTAATACCTTATCAGTTATGTGCAAATCTGTAAATATTTTAAATATTTTCAATCATACCAAAGTTGAGCAAAACTTGTAAGAATTCATCCTTATTATCGATCACTTCATAGATCCAATCATTTATCTCTTTGGTGCTTTATTTACTTCAAAAGTTTTCTGAATCTGTGGTGTTTTTTTATATTTTTTTTTTTACATTTTAACTTTCAAAATAACAGTATGTAGTTGGATATCACTTTGAATACATGCAAACGTCATAAAAACTTACCCAACAGCAACTGGTTGTTTATTCGATGGTAAAACATCTCAACTGAAAATAGTCGTATGGTAAATTCCATACACTGGTACTTCTACCAACTGGACATCAACCAAGCCAGCTCTCGAAGTCACAAGTGGTCGATGAAACCAGGTCGCTGCCAACGACCCCCAGCCGTAACCAAATTATCTCCACAAATGGATTCTTCATTCACAAATAAACAAAATCAAGCCCTTCCATCACAACTAATCAATGCACTAAATTATTGACCAGAGATGAAGCGAGTCAAAGTAAAACAAAATATATCCTCGCTGGAACGTTGCTCCTATCGCAAACAGCAGAGGCACTCATTGTAGGAAGGATGATTTATGGAATAAGACACTAGGAAATGAGTAAAGACCCAGTGCCTTTCAAAAAGAAAGTCTTGTTATGGACAAGCCTCCAGGGCTTTTTCTTCACTTCCTCTGTTTGTTTTTCCCCCTGGAAAAACTGGACTTCACCTCACAAGCTTGATAGTTGAGGTTAAGAAATTTGTTGCAGAGTTTTGAAGTAAGCGTTCTGTCTCAGCTGGCTAAATGCCACAAAAACACACCTGAAGGACCAGACAAACTTGTCAGTGGTCTGGCCGTGTAGTTCATTACCTTTCAACTGAGGTCCCATACAATGACTAGTGATTACAGGGAGCTTTGACGACATGGACCGGTGAACTTGATGAAAGAAGTATTAAAATGACAAGCTAAACTGTTTGTGATGGAAAATCATACAAGAGGGGCTCCAATGTCAAAATTAGTTTTTGTGATCCACTCATTTTCCAATGGATAGAGTCCTTACGAGAATGGGGGAAAAAACTCGTCTCTAAACTCACATTAAAACGGTGGAAAATGCCATTGTATTTGATACCCTTCAAGTTCCATTTTTTGGGGTAAAAAACCAAAAACGTCTGATGACTCCACATTTCAAATATACGGCCTGTACATTTTTTGTACAGAACTTGACCTTTTGACTGACACACCAATTCCTCTTTGGAATATACCGACCCGTTTCCTTTTCATATCCGATGTCGTCATGTTTCAAATTTCCCTCTGAAAGACTATAAAATAAAATTGTATACCATTTGAACGTGACTGGTTATAGACTTGTAATTGTTCCCACACTTTCATGGGGACTCTATCTATCGGGAAATTAGTGAATAAAACTGAGTTTTTAACTTGAGGCCCATCTCTAGGGGCAAGCCCTGTCAATATGTGTTTAGCTTCTGGGCAAAATATGGACTTTCAAGTTCAGCAGAAATCCGAAAGAATGACTTAACTACTTTTGTAAAGGCGTAAAGATTTATATATATTTTTTTTATAATTTCTTGTCAAGTTTTCCAGTCTGAGGTTTAAATAATTTCAATTTTTCTTATCTGAGATATTTTATTTATTTATTTATTTCTGGACACTCTGGGGCTCGTTTTGTGTTTGTTAAAATAAATTCTTGACTTTTGAATAGTTGGCGACAGGGGTAAGAACACACAGGTACGCGTACAATATGTCTAGCATATAGAAGTGGTTTTATAAGAATGAGGTTGATCCCATTATGTTACAAATATTGTCAACGATTGATGATACTGGAGTGTCGATACAGACGTTTTGTCTTCATTAGTTCATTTATTTATCGATTGATTGGGTTCTTTAAAACTTATAATAATAGTATTTAATGATTGATTTGTTGTTAATAATTGAGGGGGGGTTGGGAGGGGTGCGAATGGACAGGTGGGGGATACCTATTTTGTTAACACAGAAAATGCAGAGAAAATAAACAAATCTCATTGGTGAGCTTGGTGAACTTGAAAAGACTTATTTCAGCACAACAAGAACAGGAAGTGTACATTGTTTAAACAG
>CM021531.1:3664885-3689699 GCA_010994315.2 Pisaster ochraceus
GAAAAAAGAAAGTTTTTTTTTTTTTTTTTTTTTAAAGCTTTATTTGGAGGACCCTTCATTTCTGACAGAACACAGCAGGGCATTTTTTTTATTTTGGTGCCTCATCAAATTACATACTTGTACTATGAATGTGACTTTTTCATCATGACTTGCAATAATACTGCAATTCATACGTCCCTCTTTTGGCAGAAAAGTACAAAGTCAAATTTAACATCATTACATGTACATGTAAGTCAAGGTTAAGGCTTCACCTCATTTGTAAAATGTGCTAAAACTGTTTTGAATCTTACATGTTTTTGTTTTTTTGCTGGACAGGTGTTAAGTAAACATGTTTTTCGTGAAGAATATAAATTATTTAATTAACATTTACAATCAAATTATACGTTGCCCTAACCAGTATTAGGAGATACAACATCTTTTCACAGCTGAAAAATTTTGCGCCTGGACTTTGAAGAGACTCCGCATAATAAGTCATTTCTCAAAACTAGGGAAGGAAAAAAACCTCATCTTTTTCCAAATTCACCTGGGTAACTAATCCCCTCAGGTAACTGAAAGTTCCGTTCTGTCTGTCCTTGGTCAGTTTGAAAGCCATAAACTTTAATTGATGACCATTTTTCTAACAAGATTTATCTTCCACAAGTCCTTTCTCTGACTGCCGACCTTGACAATCCAGGGAGAGAACGAAATGAAGAACTTGTAAAGAAGCAAAAAAATTGACTTCAGAAAATCACAGGTCCCGGAAATTAGCCAAATTGGCCCCCAATCTGTGGCTGGAAATTTGAATTAAGGAGCCGAGGGGTCTCGGCTCGTGCAATTGGGGAAGACATGGGGGAAATGTCTAGGAGTCTGTCAGGCGATTGCGTGGCATAAATGAAACTCACAGGAGGACTGTATCCATCCCGTGGGAATGCGTATTCAATCATTGGGAAGTTACGTGTACATGCACTGCAAGGGCGGTAACACATCCCCCCCCCCACACACACAGCACTGACTCTACAACGTTTAAGATGAGCGGACGCGTAGCATTCATCACAGCCCGCTCAAAAGTGCAGCTAGCACTGCTCTTAAAAAATGTGTTCTCTGTGTTTGTGAGGAATTGTGACATTTCACTCTAAGCGATGATTTCATTTGACCACCTCTCAGGAAGCAATTAGCGGTTAGTAAGTCTTCAATGCAAAATGTTGCCGTAAGGAAATTTCAAAGTGATACATATACACCAACTAATAACCAGAAAGCAGAAACCGCTGCTTAAAAACGGCCACAGCCAGAGTAAACTGTTCACTTAACTGGCAAGATGGTACAGAAAACTCAGCTCCCTACAAAATCAGAATTGTAGAGTCAACAATTCTCAACTTTTGTGTTTATATGAAAGATACGGGGACTTCTTTCGTTCAAACCTACCGTCACATGTTTGCACGAAGTCGGAGTCGACCAATTCCGGAAAAGCTTGCACCTAAGAACATAAATAGCAGCCTGAAGAAAGCAACAATCAGGTTTAACACTTTCCCAAGGCCAGCCAGGGGGATATCTCTGCACCAGTGCTGGTTCACCGCTCACTGAACTCAATTTCAGGCATGGGCAGTGAATATTTTTGTCCATCGTTATCAATATTGGTCAACATTTTATTTGTATAAATTTTCAGTCGGTTTCATTCAACAGTAAGTAATGGCCATACTGTACACATGTACACGTACACAGCGCACCGAACTCCGAGGCCTTCAGGTGGAAGGCTACATATAGCACGTTTCATCAAAATCTCTCAGCATGTGGTGAACTTTCAACCTTTAGACTCCTTCCCACATGATATTCACTTATTCACTTCTCCCTTTCCAGGGCAAAGATGGTTCAGCTTTACATACATCAAATCAGTCAAAACCAGAAAATAAGACTCCGATAAATTCGGGAGAACTCTTAAACGCCTTTGCAAAAGTGCCAGCAGTTACCTTTAACAGCTACTACTCAAATGCTAGAGGGACCAGAATGGAAAACACATTTCCAAAAACCAATGATGGCACTTCCCATTACAATGTCATTGTACGTCAAGATCTTCCTACTCACCTGCACTTGGTTTATTCAAACTATTAAGGCTTAAATGGTTCTTTCCCAGATGGTCCAGAAAAGGAAGGCCAGCCATCCTTTGACAGTGAGAGTTTTGAGCTTCTTAACTAATCTGCTTACAGTTTGGATTTATGTGAATAGGTTTGGATTTATGTGAATAGTGTGTGTGTCTTGCAAACCGGCAGAGCACACTCAAGTTTTTGTTGTTATTACGTGTACAGGTAATGAGTACACATCCTGCGAACAAGTGGGTCGGTGGTTTTTTTTTTATCAAGACGTATGTGTGGGATGGTTGGCCCGGGAACCATCCAGGGGACACACCATTAGGTTTGGAGAGCGTACAGGATCTTGATATCGTTTGCTGTGTATTGAATCCGTTGCTGAAAAGTTGACAGAATTGAGAGTCACTGCTGACAAAACAAATCTGAAAATGGGATCCAGATCTTAGGCCGGTACACCGAAATGATGGCATGTCAACCTTTTTATAACACCCCCCCCCCCTTATAGATTCCAAGGAGCTCGTGGGGAACAGTATCCTCAACACTTAAGAAGTAGATCAATCAGCCTGACTTATGTAACTTGAAGAGAAAGACAGACTTGTACAAGTCTAAACTCATATAGAAGTCTGAAATTTCTCATTTCTCATCATCAATGAGTTGAAAAGTTCTATGTTTATGCAGGAATGGATCAGGATAACATTCATCTGCAGCCAACAGTTAGATACATCACAAACTAACAGTTTTCAAAAACACAACTCAAATAATCCAATGGAAACTTGATTGAAAAAGAACCTCTAGTTTTCAAGACATTTTCAATAGCCACATAATTGTTATCTCTGTGCAATGTACATGTACAATTGAAAACAACCAGGATTCAAAACACAACATTTTGGCAGCATACTTTTTTGGCAAAAAATCTGTGAAAATTGTTGTTATTGTTGCTAAATGGCGTGTGACATTGGGTTAAAGGTAGGGTCATAGATTGTTTTCTGCCAACGTAATGCTGATTTATAGGTAACAATTTTTTTTTTTTAAGATACAATAAAAAACCGCCTGTGTGAGTGACTGCTGAATGCAGTTTAGTTACTGATTAATACCATTATAGTGCCTTAAATCATTTTTGGGTGTAGCTGCAAATTTCTATTGAAACTTTTGTTGTTATTGCAAAAAGAAAAAAAAGAAAAAAAAAACCTACAAATAGGCCTTTCGATACCACACAGGTCTACGTGTATAAACAAACATACCTGTATTGTCAACTGTTCCTTCACAGGAAAATTTCAATCAATGTTCAAAACACTCTCAGCAAATCTACTAAAAATATTCCTAATGCAAGATAAGATCAACTTCATGGGTTCGCGGCACATTCCAGCAAGTTCAGAGTCACACTCAAGTTCCCTGAATGCATTGTCCTGGGGTCCTAGCTGGAATTCAGCCCAAGCTCAACGATCATGATAATGCGTGGGTGGTTCAAGCGCAATAAGGACAGCACGGACTGTAACTACATGTGCTGTGCATGGCAACTGTCGTTAGGCCACATTGGTATTACTTACATTGTTTTTTATGATAAAACAGGAGAGCCCGGTACTGAGGTAACGGTCGATGTCATGAGTGGTCACGTCTGGAAAATGAACAACACATTACAGTGTACTGGTTACAAAGTGCCGCAGAAAACCAACAAGCAATGATATCATTGAAATGTGCACACAAACACCGACCACATCCGCACTGTGCATGGTGTACACTGCAAGTAAAATTGACACTTACGTGTGTGTAAATTTACAAGATAGTGAACTCAGTTGGCATTTAAATGTAGGGTCATAGATTGTTTTTTTGTCAACGTAATGTTGATTAATAGGCAAAATTATACAGAAAGATACAATAAAAGTCACAATGAAAGTCTCAGCCGAATACAGACTTACAGTGTTTGCTTGTTGAGAAAACTATAAAAAAATTGTATTTTCTCAAGAATAATCCCTCCACATTTTATAGCGAGGTGACAGCAGGTACCAACCACATATCTGGCCACAGCATTCGCTAACTGACACCAACCCTCAGAACTTTGAGAAACGGTTCATGCATGCATCATTTCACAGATTCAAAAATTTGAGGGGTGAATAATTATCCAAACCATATTACTTCGAAGGGAATCCTTTCTCAAATAGCTTATACTATCAACAGTGCTTCTTACCGAGTAAGTTTTTAGGGTCATTAATTTTGGGAGTAGTTACAAATCTATGACCCTACATATACCTTTTACCCATTCGTTACCGAATTATTTGACCACTCAAGCGTGACACACACATTCTTACACAACAGAAAGCTATTGTTCAAAGGCCATTTTTACAAACTCCATTATCTCAGTGAAGATACTGTTTTACAGCAAAATAAGTAATACAAAAGTTCTTACTTATTAAATTCCCTTTCACGTAATCTAAAAATAATTGAGATCGGCTGATAAATGTCAAAGCTCTTTGTCTTTCTTTCCTCAGTGTGATCTGTAATCTCAAAACACTTTTTTGTACACAACCAAATGGCGCTCTGTAGGTGTTTGGCATTTCAGATGTCTCAACCTTTTGTCAACTCCAATTTGAAAAGATTGCATAATAGCAACCTTATTGTATTTTACCATCATTGGAAAGATCCGATCTTTCTCTTTCCTCTCTTTCCAATGATGTTCAAAACTGCAGCTTTTTAACAAATGACCTTTGTGCTTAGGCTTGCGTGTTTGTTTGTGTGTAGGCTCTGTCAACTAAAGTTGCCAATGGTAAAGAAGAGGGGGTAGGAGTGCAGTCAAATAAATTTGCCTACAATGTAGATGGTCAGGCAAGAGTTAAACAAAAGACAGATTTTTAACAAAATATTGGTTTACTGGTAACCATTAATTGGGGGCATTACCATGAGGGAAAATATTTCATGCACATGAACACAGGAAATTGGAAATGGGGACAACATTCTTTGTTGGTCATATAACATTAACTGCTAATATGGCTCATAAACGTAAACTGAAAGTTCAATCAAAGTGGTTTTTCTTGTTAACGACATTCCTCAAAAACCACTTGCACAACTATTACTAATATTTATGACCCCCCCCCCAAAAAAAAAAAAAAATCCAGGTTTCCTCTACTACAGTACCCACAGCAAAAACCAGTTCTCCATTGTGATGAGAAAGCCCAGACAAATGAAAAAACACAAGTAATTTGGCAAATAAATTGTCGTAGAAGCTCAATGGCAAAGTCTGCTGGCTGGAACACATAAGAAAATAAAGGGAAAATAAGCAAATATGCCAACGGCTGAGTGGATTTCAATGATAGAAAAAATTGGCCGATTACCAACGTAAACACCATGAATATATTTACTTTCATTTAGTGTACTTCATATAGTGCATGCTTGACATGACATGGAATGTTTATGTGTCAGGTTCTACGGTTCGTATCATGTGAATGTTATGTAGTTGGTACAAGTATCCACTACATTCAAAGCGAAGATTCCACCACACTAAGGGCCATGTCACTCGGGGCAATTTACAGGCAACCAGTTCCAGGCAATCTCAAAGAAGAAGAGTTGCCAATAAAAATTGCCCAGTGGGACAGGGCCCTAACTAGTCTGTACTGTAGAGAAAACAACCTTGTTTACAGCTGTAAAATCACAGGGCAATTCAATTTTCAATTCAATAACATTAAAAAAAAATTCCCAATTGTGAAAAAAAAAAAGGATTTAAGAAATCAGTAGGATTATAAAATTGGCATATTCCTGACAAGTAATTTGTTTACAAAAATGTGCAGTACATGGTACTTACATGTGTAGCTGTGACATGGACATGAAAGTAATACCACGGTCTGACTCTGTTGTGTATGCAGTATGAGCTTAGCACTGAGCACCAAAAACTTCTGAGAAGTTTCGTAAGTCTTCCTGCCAAGTACCAATAATCTTTGCATTGTCGACTTAGAAATGCTGCCTTCGTGGCTGTGTGCAGCCATGCCAGAGCATTGCAAGCACACCACAAAATTGTTATATACAGAATGCCTTGTGTATGGTGTATTTTATGTGTGATTTGTTTCACTTCCAACCCCAGTTTGCTTTTATTTTATGAAAGAAGAAAATCCATGGTTGCTAAAAAATGCTAAATGGTGCATGACATTGGGTTAAAAGGTAGGGTCATGGATAATAGTCATGGATTATTTTTTGTCAACGTAATGATGATTTATAGGCAATTTTTTTATATATACAATAAAAGCCACCTGAGTGAGTTTCAGCTGAATTCAGTGTCTACTTGCTGAGAAAACAGCAAAAAAACTGTCTATATTTTCACCAGAACGTTAAATCCATCCACGTTTAGCAAGGTGACAGTGGGTACCAACCGCATCTCTGGCTACAGCATGCGTGAATGTACACTACCCCCTCAGAAATCTGTGAAAGGTTTCATGCATAAATCATTTCTCAGATTCAAATGTTTTGGGGTGAAAAATTATCCGACCCATATTACTTCGAAGGGAATCCTTTCTCAAAACAGCTTATAATGTACCGTCCTCAGCTGCAGTGATTCTCACCAAGTAAGTTTTTTTTATGGTAATTAACTGGTGGAGCATTTACCAATCTATGACCCTAACTTTAAATGACCCAATGACAATGTAGCCACACAACAACACTTTCTATTTCTTGTGGCGCTTCATAAACCTTGAACAGTGACACTTGCACAAACTGGTACGAATACCGGGGAACAATTGGGGGGTTCCACACCGTTGCTTCATTATCACCATACAGCAGGCACTTACACTAATAAAATTGCACAATGTTTTAAAGGACTCATGAATCAGCAGTAACCAAATTAATTTTGTTATATGAAATGTGCCTCAACAGTACACTTTAGCCCAAAGTAAAACATTTTACATGCACAATGAACAAGACAGTTGACCCCACAAAGGTTTTTCCAAGGTTTAATCATGAAAATCACACATTCGGTGAGTATAGCCAGCGTTCTCCCTTAACAGTAGTCCGCTGGCCAACTGCGGCTTTCAAAACACCTGAGGACCGGTCAAAACTCTCTCCAAGTGGTCTGGCTGACTAGCTCAATGGTGAACGAAACATTCCTATCTATGAGTTATGGACAAATGTGCAGATTAGTGAGATGAAAAGCTAACTGCTCCTGCTGGCCAGTCACTAAAAACACTAAGGATAAACCCTCATAGTTATAAGTTCACAGTATATTACCTACATGTACATGTACATATATGTACATATATAATATATAGTGTACCCCGTTCAGTCCAGCCATTATAAATTAAGAACCAACATACCTAATTAAAACAAAGTGGCATTCTGTAAAATATGAGTCATTCCAATCTACACAGATCCAGTCCACTTATGAACAACAGAACAATATTTATACGGGAAGCAATAAATGGCACACCGTTACTGCAGGTTGCAAAAAAATGGCAGAGCCGGTTGGCCGTTCACTTCAATTCATTTAATGATCATGCATGTATTTCATGCATCTGATCAGTCGGCAGTTTCATTAAAATTCCAAGGGGGTGACTCATCTTCTATCTATTCAAATTGCGGAAGATTTCCACTCGGAGTTTCCCCAACGGCCCCGATGATTTCATGAGATTACGCACAATTGCGTCTCGCGGATGTTTCTCGTCGGCATGGCAACCAAGATAAACACTGGCACACCCTTGAAGGACCCCGCTGAGTGGATGTCTTAAGTTCTCCGGTCAGGTTGTCCCTCGGCTGAGGTGACATCATATTTTTAACTTCTCCGAGGCAGGGGGTCTCCATCTTCTAGGCATGTAGATTGGAAATTCTTGCTTACTAGATTGCGGTCTAATCAAGGAGAACATTTTTTGTGATATTCACACTAAAAGTTAGCATGCTTTAGGCCCAGTTGTGGTACAACTGCAAACATGTTTGCTGAGCACAGAATATTGGGTTTAGCACTTAAGCAAGTTACCAGCCAAAATGCAATGTGTCCAACGATTGTGACTGGTCCCCTGCTAAAGTTTGCTTACATAGCAGGGTTAGGAAAAAAATTGAATCTGCTCGTATAGAGCCTTCAACTAAGAAATGTTGTACAAGGTGTAGATAATAAGAAGTAACTATAAATAGTAAACTTGCTGGTACAACCGTGTGTAAATCTTTTTTCGGAGGAGTGTTTGCTCTAGATGTGGTCTCTCTTTTTTTGAGTCAACACTCATCCCAAAAGAGATTTACACATGGTTTACCCACAAGTTTACAAGTTATAAAAGTACTTACTTCTTAAATTAGGTACAAAATAAACAAATCAGACATTTCCAACAGATGTGTAGTATTACTTTTGTTGTTGGTCTTCATACCCTTTACCAATGTGAGATATATACCCAGAGTCTTGCAGAAAAAAATAAATCACTAGTCTACTACTTGGGTGTGATGTTAACCCAAGACCCCTGCCATTCCACATGAATGTGGTTACGCGTGTACCTGTAGTACAGTACACAGATTGTGTTCTCGTTCATTGCCTTCACACAATTTGACCAAACTTACGTTTTCCTCCAACAGGTGTGCTGTGTGACAACCCAATCCTTAGCCCACTGGATCTAACGCATGTGATGAGTCCAATGATCTATAAACAACCAATGCTTCGAAGCACCCTGGTACCTGATTCAACAAGCCGGACCGACCCACCTTACTTCGCAAGTAAGGCTTGCAAGCATTAATGCCTCGTTTATAAAACACTCATTGATTACTATCATGGCATCGTAGAGCATCCACTCTTAATAACTGTTATAATCGAGGTGGTTATTTCCACATAAAGCGGCATCGTGATCATTTTATAACCAATGACTTGAAAGCCTTATAAGTGACAGTGGCTAGTCGAAGGGGGTAACCCTGATCAAGTCGAGCAAGCTTTAAATGTTAGCCCATGTTCATCGTGTTCATACTATGCCATAATCCGTCACCAAAGAAGGAAAGATTGCCATGTCCTTTACCTAAAAAAGGAAGTTCAGTGCACAACATTGATACATGTACAAGAGGTGTCGTTTACAGTTGTAACCTTTCATGTACTACAACATGCCATGCAAGTTGGCATCCATTTCTTTCCTTGTACATGTAGACAAATTTCCAATACTTTTTACAGGCCGTTTAAAAACAAGGTAAGTAGGTCAGGAATTTTTTTTAATTTTCCCCTTTTAAAACATTCTCACTAGCTAGAGTCAGAACAAAAAAATATGGAGAAACATTTGAATTCTACCAATCAAACCTGCATAAAAACAGCACAATGAGTTAATTACATAATTCCATTTCTCCTTTTTTTTCCTTCTTTTTTTCTTTTTTGACATACCTTAGACTTGCCCCCTGAAGATTACTGCTCTGACAAAGTGAAAGGCTCTGGCTTGCCAATGATGAAGATTGCTACACTACTGCCAGGAATGTCCATGTTCTACACATGTAGCGAGCCTAACGATTCTACATGAACGAAAGCCCACATGTCAACGTTTTGCATTTCGTCTAAGTCCTTCGACAAATTCATCGTTCGTTTGACATAAACTCATAAATGTACAACCGCTGCGCTGTGAACATGTACATACAGCCAATATGCAGTGTACATGTACGTACATGCCAGGGTTTGCCCTCAACTTTTTCAGTGACTGGCCAGCAGGACCGGTTAGCTTTTCACTTCGCTGGTTTGCAGCTTCTTCACTTGTCCATAATTCATATTAAAATAGGGATGCTTTTCAACACTGAAAGCGAAATAGCCAGCCGGACCGCTTGGAGTGTATTTTGACTGGTCCTCGGGTGTTTTAACTGGCATTTGGCCAGCCGACCACAGTTTAAGTGAGAACGCTGCATTATAGAATGTAACCGTACAATGCAAATCTAGTTAAGTTGTATGTTAAACTGTGTCAGGAAGTTTTATTCTCATTTTGATTCTGGTTTTGTAAAACAATTCTGGTCTTGTGGGTTCCCCCCCCCCCCCACTTCGAGTCTCGATGGTGTTCACTATACAGGGCCTCTCACTGTATTATTTGGAACACAGTGTTTTAAATGACAGGGAGGATATTACATGTACCTTTGGTAATTACTCCAAAAATTAATGACCATAAAAACTTACTTGGTAAAAACGACTGCAGCTGTTGATAATGTATAACATTTTGAGAAAACAAATTCCATTGCAAGGAATGTGGTTTAAGAGAAAGGAATTCAAAAGATTGTCAATCTGAGAAACGTTTCTGCAGGAAACGTTTCTCAGATTGTGTATTCCAATTCCGAAATATTCTTCCTGCGTGGACGTACTCGCTCCGTTTTTTTCTGTGATATCTCAAAAACACTAGCACCTTTTGAAGTAAAATTTGCACAGGTTAGTTTTATTGTACATATATCTACATTTATATGGGATTTTAAAAAACCGAACAGTCCAAAAACCAAAGGTATTCTTAGCCTTTTATAGACACTCTAATCTTTCATGGGCAATCTGGACTATCTGGTCTATATACTCATTGCATGACAGCATCTACAACAAGTATTATGCATTACACATTCACAGCAATCCACACGCTTGTATGTACAATGTAATGTAAGTGTACAGGTGGTTCACAGTGAACTTTGGTCAATAAATACATGGACAGTAGTAGTTCACATGCATACTACGAAATCAGAATCTAAAAATATCTCTTCCACTGAACAGTACATGTGACTGTGAGTACAGTAAACACCACGATCTCTAAAAACAAAACAGCTTCATTCCATGTCATCAATACTTCACAATGTTTAAATTCTTTCCCTTTTCTCTTTATCCATATTTTCACCAGCAATTTTTTTTTATAAAGAAAACACGTTTTTAAAAAACCTGTTGTGATGTCAATTTTACAATACATGTAGACCAAGTGTTTTTGTTCAATTGTATTGTGTGTATTAAAGGGGAAAGTATACCATTGATTTTTTGAACCATTCAATTGTTTTAATCTCTTATAAATGTAGATATAAAATATATAAATATACAATACAACTAACCTGTGAAAAAAGGTGGTAGAGTTTGTTAGATAGTGCCCAAAATCTGGAGCGGTTACGTCCACCCAGGAAGAATAATCCGTAATTTGAGAATACATAATCTGAGGAACATTTCATACAGAAACACTTCTCAGATTGGAATGTTTTTAAATTCCCCTCTCTAAAACCACATTCCTTTGAAGGGAATTGTTTACAAATTTTATATACATTATAAACAGCTGTGGCTTCTTACCCCAAGTACGTTTTTATGGTCATTAAGTTTTTATGGTCATTAATTTGACTAATTACCAAAGGTATACAATGTACCCTCCATTTAAGTTTGATTTGAATGTGCAAAATCTACGATTTTCCGGGAGTGCTTGTGATTCCGAGAAAATGAAATGCCCTTCTCATGTTGTGAACTGTGACACAAATAATAGAGTGTTGTAAATGATTTACAAAGCTTTGTAGGACACCATGAATGCATATATCCGACACCACATTATCTTGAGTCTATCCTCGGATTAGGAACTAACAAAAGACATTGACCTCAACAGCAAGGCAGCCTGGGTCATATTTCCCCCGACACAAATAACTTCAGTGGAATTCCAAATTCCTGAAAATGTACTTTCACAGTTAAGCCTCAATGTGGGCATTGATTATTCAAAGGTAGGGTCATAGATTGCTAACTACTCCAGCAATTATTGACCATAAGAATTTACTTGATGAGAGGGACTGGAGCTGTTGATAGTACAACTGTATAAACCATTTTGAGAAAAAGGATTGCCTTCGAAGAAATATGGTGTGGATAATTTTTCACTCCAAAACATTTGAATCTGAGAAACGATTCATGCACGTATCGTTGCTCAGATTTCTGAGGGCTGGTGTCCGTTCGCGAATGCTGCCGCCAGAGATGCGGTTGGTACCCACTCTCACCTCGCTAAAGCGTGGGTGGAATGGATATTCTTGTGCTCTTTTCTCAGCAAGTAGATACCATTCAGCTGAAACTTTCACAGGTGACTTTTACTGTTGATCTTTCTTTACAGATTTTGCCTGTAAATCAGCATTACGCTGACAAAAACAATCTACAGTATGCAAGCACACTTTCACAATTAAGCCTCTGTTTGGGCTTTGATTTTTTTAATGAAAGAAAAAGCAAGATGAGTGTACAAACTTGTACTTGAACTTGAAACCTTTTCCCCGATCCCACTCTTCATGAGCATGCATGAACTAAGCATTTTTTCTCATGACTAAGAAACCATTTTGTGTACTCAATTTTTTTTGAATAGGAGTCAATCACATGACATGTACAGTTATACTCGTGTTATACTTCATGCAGGTCTAAACGTGCAAGATTCCCGCAAACAAAACAGGCATAGAATTTGGTTGCACTTCAATTCGGTTTCCTGCGGTGTGTTGTTGTAAAGGAATGTTTTGGCTATGAAGTCTTTGAATGAACCACTCCATGGTTAGCGACCCGAGCCAAATCGGGTTAACCTTGGGCAGTGGTTGCTAAATGTGCTCAGAAGAAAAAGCGTGGGCGATTACATTTATGCAGTCAAATACATATATATCACAGTGATATTCCATGTCGATTATACTGCAAACTATACATCGTGTAGATTGCAAACACATTATTCGGTGTGTTGGTTTTTTTCAAGTAATGTACAATGTACACAAATGTATTTCAAACTTCTTTCTGTTAAACCCTTTTTACATGACAGCAATTTAGCAGGGGTCCCTTGCTTAATTTCAGCATGGTTGTGAAATTCTACCAATTGCATTCCGTGTGAGAGGACATTTTGTAAAATTCTACAACCATGCTAAACTAAGCATGGGACCCATGCTAAATTGCAGTCATGTGAAAAGGGCTTTTAATACTTGAACTCTGTTGACAATGATACGTGTAAAATGTTTTTGATTATTTGTGAACATGCATATGTTGAAAAAGTATTATTTTCTGTACATTTGGTGTTAATGTTCGTATTGTTTCATGCAAATTTGAAATGCCGTTCTAATACTGTTCCTCCCCCCCTTTTTTCAATTTGTGAAAATATGTAGTCTGATTTTGAGTGCAGTACGTGAAACAATACACTGCGCATAGTTAAATGGACAAGGTCATTACTACAGGTACAGCGGGCTCCACACGCAATCAATGTGTTGTTGTGACCACGTGTAAAACATCATGATTATTGCACAAACATGTACAGTCAGCCACACACACACACACGCGTAATCAACGTAGCATATTTAATTCATCGTCCAGAGCAAGCTCTGAATTTGAGCAAAATTAATTAAAGAAAAGTTTTTCGAATTTTATTTTGAAAGTAAATTGCTTTCATTCTACGCATATGTAACGTCCAGATGGTTACAGCTTTCTTCAAATTAAACAAAAGGATCCTGTATACAGACGACAGGTGAAGTACCCATGTCTGTTCACATCTGAGTTACATGGGAGGAAAACTCCACTAGGGAAAACACACAATCTTAAGGGGGCTCTGGTCCAAGCCCATTTACACCGGGGGGGGGGGGGGGGGGGGCCTCTAGGGTGTACAAGGTGGTTTGTTTTTTAATGTTCTATCTGCGCTAGATGTCAGGGCTCAAATTGGAGGGGGGGATCCACAGGACTATATACAGCAGGGCTTGTAACTCAAAATGTTTACTGGACCAGAAGTGTTTTTACAAGACCAAAACAAAAATGAGAAACAATCTTCTTGACACTGTGTATGCATTTAGCTGTTTGTTTTTTTCATTTAAACAAGCACTAAGAATGTAAGAGAAGATTCACCTCCAAAGTGTTGTTATGGGTGTAAAGTGTATTCATTACAAATTCAATAGAACTGAAAGGATTGTTTCAGGTGCAAAATCAACGTTTGTATACAATTTGTTTTTTGTTTTAAGATATTACACAATTAGGAATTATCATTCAATTGAAGAATAGAAGACCGCCGGACTTGTCTCGTTATGAGTCTACTGGCCCGACACTCAAACTACTGGCCTCGGGCCTGTGGTCCATTGTACAACTCAAGCCCATGTACGACACCATAATGTGTCCACAGTATAGTGCATTGTACATGAATGCACAATATGTACACAGAACGTGAAATGTTCACTGTATCATGTAAAGCCTAATGGTTTCAAATTTGTGAACTCAAGACATCAATCACATGAATAGTATTAATTGGTAATATTATTACAACGTATAAACTGTGCATACATCAACAACAGCCAATATATAATGTTGCCATCCACACTGAACACCAATTCCAATGAAACAGTTCATTGAAGTGTAATAAATTTTAGTATGACATTCTCATTTTTAACAGAAACCAGCAAGTCAGAATAGAGCTGGATTATAAAAAAAAATATTTTTAGAGTTTCTAACCCCCCCAACAATTTTTTTACAAATTTATTGAATCTGTATACAACACTCATTAATCAAAAAAACAACAACACAGGACTGCATTATGTCTACAGAAAGGACAATTTCTAAACTTGGTTTCATGTATTCAAATAAACGAGAATTGTGATTGAATGTAGTCAAATTATGTGCATACACTGTACAGAAAATGCATTTTTTTAAGCACATGTACAGTATAATATCAAAGATTTACACATAATCTCTCATGACATACATGAACATTCAGGGATGGGAGTTGAAATATGTGAAGACTCCTGAAAATGGCTTGTGGCCCTGGGCCCCCTCCCCCTTGTTTTAGACCCAGAACATCGGAGGTGTTTACAAGTTTACAGACTCTGTGCATCGCCAGAAATACAACACCTTCCTTGGACACAATACAATAGGGAATCTCCCTTTGGTGATTGCTTTACTTCTTTCAAAGAAATTTTAAAGCGGATTTTGAGAAAATCCTGAAAATCAGGACAAAACCTGCGAAAAATGACACGCCTGGCTAATAATCTGTTGCTGTGCAGGGTGACAAGAGTAAAAGCATCAGTCACATGACAAACGCAAGCGTAAAATGCGTCCCAGTAACTGGGGGAAAACCACCGGTTCAGGACATAATGAAAATGACCTAAAATGGATTGGTCTACAAATACATCAGACATTGTATCCCAATCGAAGATTATAATCTTTTGTGGATTAGAGCCAACCATCCTAGCAACATTCACAACAGGAAAAGGGTCTTCATTGTACGACTCGTACTGACTCTAGCGCTGTACATTCTCAATCAACCATGCCCCAAGTCCAGCTAGTAAGTTTCCGGCAGATCTCAGTTTCCCTGCCCCAGAACAGGAAACAGGCCCATATATTCCAGTGCGGAGGCCATCTGACCAAACATGTACATTATCTATGGAAGTATTATAGGATGTCACTGACTTGATGAATGATTGGTTAGACACCATGTATTCAATTTGCATCAGACCAAAAGGGTTATTTTGTTGTTTTGTTGTCTTTTATATTTCATTTCCAGAGTTTCTTTTTTTGTATTGCTTGTGTTATTTTGTGTTTTTATAAATAAACCATGCCTTAAAGATACATGGCCAGATTTTTCGCAAAAAAAAAAACCAAATCAAAATTGTCAAGAATTTTTATGGATGATGCTGTTCAAAATAATAAACAGAAAAAAACTTTCCAATATGCCACAGACAATGCAGATAACACACGTAACATGCAAATGGTTAATGGATGTGAGATAATAAGGGGATCCTGACAATAGTTTAGTTTTAGTTTTTCGACAAACTACATAAAGGCCTACATGTAGCACATATCATTGGCGGATTTTTGTGTATTATCCCTTAAACAGAAGTGCAACTCTCTTGTTGTATCTACAAAAATAGCTATTACAAATTTTAATCAACATTTAAAGTCAAATCAGCAAAAATCAAACCAAATCAAACCAAATCTTCAAAATTTACTGCAGCGTGCTACATTACGACATCACCACATTGCCTTGAGATGTGTCCACAGGTTACTCTGACATACTGCACAACTGACTCGGTCACTTTCAATGGCAGTCTGGAGTTCGAAAACCTGCTCTTCAATGCTAAATTAGGACACGGGCCACGCACTACGCTGTCACCCCAAATCAACCTTTAACCAGGCTGAATTTACAACCACCAAGTAAGGTTCCCCCAGTCACAGTCGCGATGACAATCACTCATCACCAATTACAGAGATAAAGAGTCAGAGTCTGGGGACCAGACTTTTCAAAATGTCTGCCTAGGTTTTATGGCACAGATTGGTACTGGAGACGGACAACTGATTTTGCTTTCTGTCAAGAAAAAATTATTGCCACCTTCAGTTTCAGGAGTTTCATACTAAGAATAAATCTAGTCAAGTTTCACTAAAACTATTTCAACATATTTTTATACAATTAATCAGGTTAAATTGTTTGCAGCTGCAGTAGTGATAACAAATGCATCTTAAAAGCCTCTACCCTGTTTAAAAAGAAAAAGTCAATCAGGCCACACAAACCTTTTTTCACAAAGTTATGAGGTCCTTTTACAACCTCAGTAGTGCGACAATTGGCAATTGTCCAATCGGATATTTTATTTAGATACGAAGACGTCACCAAAAGACTGGAAAGGGAAGAACATTCAATTTATTACTACACTGTACAGATACAAAATTTACAGTACGAGTGACCGGGTGATTTTTGAGGCACATCAGCTAATTATGCTTTGTCATATTTGTACTGAGTCTTCTGCCTGCATCTTGGAGAACATGAGGCATCTAAGGAGCAAGTGGCTCTGTACAGTATGGATTTTGGGTTCTGATATTCATCTTGTATTGTCAGAACACCTCCCGTGAGGGAAATGATTTACGTTTAATTTCTACAAGAACATTTCAGGGGTCTCCAGGGGCCTGACGAGGGGCCTGACGCCATCCGTTTATTAATATTATATATTCCTGGTAACAAAACCACTTGGGACGCCTCCTCATAAGTGAACTTACTGTACACAACTGTAGCTCTCTAGCCTGAGGAACTCTGAACCCCTACTCTTTCCCGATAAGTGGTCTGGATTCTTTCACATATTATGAACTTCCAATCCTACTTCATGTACAGGGACCTTCATGGCTTAATGTCTCATCCGAAGGACAAAGCAGCTATGCTATGCCGCATTCTGGATTCGAACCCATACTCTGCTAACCAGAAACACCCAAGCCTGAGTCCGGTGCTCTTAAAACCGCTTGGCCATGACACCTCCTTTGCATCTGTCATACATATTTTACACACACACTTTATCAGCCTTGAGAAATCCTCTGGTTTCTCAACACAAAGCAGAATCATTGCTTGCTTGCTCGCTTTAACATAATTTACACTAAATGCTTGATTCTAGTCAATTACATGTAAATGCACCACAGCAAATGTTCTCATTGATATTCAGATCTTTCTGAAGGAAGCACCTCTTTTCATTTAGTGGGAAAACAGACTATCCCCAACAAGGGTAACATTCTACTCCAACATCATAAACAAGTTATTAAACCAAAACTTTTTAAGAGTCCCTGCCTCATCCTTGATTCGACTACTATAGCTACTATTGATTAAATAATACCAACTTTAAATAACAACCAGTAATCCATACGCCTGGAATTTCATCTCTAAAAGAGCAAAGCCATTTCTATTTTGCAATGGGCACTTCCATTACAAAATCCTTATGTCCATGGGAAACTTTTGAAGGGGCACCAAGGAAAAGACCAGGGCAACGGCCTCTATGGCCTTTGTTTAATCCCATGCCTGCACGGTATTAAACTAAGACAAACCCATTAAAAGTTATAGTTTTACCAGTGCCTTATCACCAGTCACAGACAACGCATACGATTTATTTATCATATTCAATTTCCATGGCAATCACTTTCACTTTACAACATTGCTTATACTACAGATTTAAATATTTTGTGTAAAGTTTACTCAAGTCAAGTTTAGCTCACCCAAATCGTTTTTAGGTTTAGCAAACATTGTGTGCTACGTTTACACAGTTAACTAAACATTGCAAAATTTGTTATCATTGCAATGTCTTGGTCGGACGGGGAAAAAAAACAAATTTATGCCAGGCGTGGCCTGGCCTGGCCATGGTGGCTACTCTAACAATATTTATTAAGAATACTGTTGTTTGAATCATGTTTTTCAGTTTGTACATTTTTCATTTTTGTTTCTGTTCCAACTTCAGAAAATCCTATTGTTGGCATTTTAATCATAAAAAACCCAATCACCAATGTATCTGTTTTGTTACTAAAAATTTTTTAAATCATAATGATGATGGCTATAGTAATTATGTTAAAATGGGGAGTTAAACTTGGAACCTTAAACTTGCAATGCCAATAAATGAGGAAATGATATGGTTGTGTTTTACTTTAGTTCAGTGTTACTGTTATCAAAATATTTAAAATAACAAATATATTATTATATTACACATATTTTCACATGTAAACGTACATGTAGTAATCTTTGTCCACCCTGACATGGGCACTAATTATAAGGGAAAATACAACAGTTCCAGGTGTGTGGAAATATCATGAAGCTTACCTGAGGTCAAAATAATGTTTAACTGTTCTTCACAATCTACCCATCCATCCTTGTCAGCACGACGTCATTTTGTACACAGCCGTCACACACAGTGACATGCCATGGAGTTGGAATCTCGTAATGTACCGTACAGTCGTCGCACTCTCGTCGTAGTTCTGAATCAACCCACCTGGCAACAATCCCTCATTTTCCTGACATTCACGTCAAATTTCCGAGATGACTCTTCACAGTCAGACTTTCAAACGGTACCTTAGGTCCCTAGCGATGAGGATGACTTGATAAGTGAAGAAAATAGTGACGGAAAAAGGGGGATTATTCGTTATGTCAGTGAGTGTATTTCACCGTATAAGCCACTGACTCGCACTCTCTTCGCCGCCGGTGTACCTGTCCATATCGCCTCATTAGCTACTAGGTCTGGTTTCCGTAATACTTATGACTATTATCATTTGATCTGACGGATAGCACCAGACGAGTTTTGTAGTCCAATCAATCAGCCCATGTTCGATGACGTTTCCGATATACACGATGATGTAATCGATTGGGACACTTCGCGGGTTTCTACAATACGCACGGGCAGTTGTCCTATCTCTTTTTACAAGTCATTGTCGTTGTGTTTTCCGTAGCAACAAACCTTTATTTTCTAACAATGCCTGAAAGATCTCACTAAGATTACAGCCCAACTAATCATGGTTGTTATCCTCTAAGCTGTGTTTGTGACACAGAAAGGTTTCACCCCACCTCGCCCCGCGTAGACCTAGGCCTACGTCTTGTGAATTTCTACCCCTCATCCTCATCATAATTATTTGGTTCACATTATTAGTATTACTATTAGTACAAAAATACGTTAGTCCAAGTTTGCTTCCCAAGCAGTGGTGATATTTAATTTATCCTCCTTTGATTTATCCTCGCTACTGGGTACTCTAAAGGTAAACTGTAAACCAGTGCCGCCCCCCCCCCCAAAAAAAAAAAAAAAAAAAAAAAAAAAAAATCAAGGTAAGGGCCTTCGCCGCCATCCCATGTAGTGGAAATGTCTGTAATCGTCAGGAGGATCGGTGACTACGTTTATTGCAACGACTAGGAATCTGCCATGTTGTCAACCACTGCAACTGGAGAGTGTTGAAACCAAAGTTAAACCAAAAGTGCATGAGTTTTCCTCAATTGGGGAAACATTCTTTTGCTATTGTACACACACACTGTCGTGGGAGAATTTTGTCCCCCAGACTCGCGGTATTGTTTTATTTTCATTTCGTTAATTTTTTGCCAGTTAGAAAATAAACATTTATTTTGCGTTTTCTGGACAACAGCAGGCTAAACTTTTGAAGAAATCTTCACGGTGATTTGGGTGTTTATTGAAAATTGGAGGATTGGAAATGAATTCTTAGTTTCGTTACAAACCAGAGTGTCCTCCTGGCCACACGTTCAGTTAAGGCGCACGGGTGCGCCACGCCCCCGGCCGGCACGATGGTTCTGGACCAGTTCACAATTCGCAGAATTAGACCTAAGGCCGGCCATGACTGATCAAAGGTTTAGAAAAGAATCGTTCAATGAAAAGAGACAAACTCAGTACGCTTCCAGCTTTAGCAACTGTGGTTACAAGTCCATTGAAAAAAGGCTCACAGTCCTTTTTGCGTCTTTGCAAAAAGTACGCGGGTTCTGACTTCTGCGAAGTTTAAAGATTGTCATGGTCATTGCCAGATGAGGGCGTGATGGCCATGGTTCGATGTAAAAAGAAACAAGCGGGATAGTAAAAAATACCACTTAAAAAACAATCTAGACAAATTTGCAAGAGGGCGCTGTTTAAATTGACTCGCTCAGCTAGCTAGATGATCAAGCTTGGGGGGGGGGGGGAGCGAGTGCGTGCGCCCCCGCAAAGCGGCTTTCGGCTCTAAAGCGGCTCGCCGAACTACCTTACTAGTTAAAAGGTAGTACTTTAGAGAAAAAACAAACAATTTCCAAACAAGTGGACTCAAACAGAAAATGTAGGCTTGAAATGTTTCTATTTCCATATAAATTCAGATTTCAGAAAGGTGTTTGAAAATTACCAAAACTGTTCCCGGAAAAGGTCTACGTCTGGTTTTCTGGCGTCCTTTCGAAAAAGTAAACAAAAATGATGTCGCCAAAAATCATTCTTCAATCTACTTTTTAGGTGGAAGAAGGACAGTAAAGTAGAAAAAGCATATATTAAGCCAACAACATTCTATCTGCCCTCGCATTGTTAAGAAAGGTGAAATTAATATTTCAACTTTTCGACCCACCTCTGGCGGTCCCATTGTTTATAGACTTAGAAATTCGTACCAGCAACCCGCTTAGCATGAAGTAAGCTTATTCGTAAAAAGTAAAATTAGCCCATTTTTGTTGGGAACCTTTGCACCAGAATGTTGTTAAGGTAAAAAAACAAACAAACATAATTTTCATTAGATAGATGAATTTAATAAAACCTGCGGTGGAATTTAATTCAACAAATCCTGATCAACAACAAAAATGAAAACTGAACACTTCACAAAGGCTAGTGAATTTTGTTTGTTCTGTTAAATAACTTAACGTTCCAAGTAAGGGGACCAACTGAACCCGGATCATTTATTTCTGTGAAATTTAACCAATAATTTCCAAAGTTATGGTTACGTTGATCTAAAAAAAAACAAAAAACGTTTTACGCGTGAGGATTGATATTTTAAGAGCAAGAAAGGTACATGTACATTATTTATAAGACGAACCGCTCACATTGGTTCAAGAATTTTTGAATGCAAACGTCATTGACAGATTATTTACAATCACCTTTGAACTTTCTTTATAATGTTTTGTTATTATCTACGAAATGGTATGTGATTTTAATCAGTAAATTACCTTTGCTTTACAATTTTTTGATTTGTTAAATCGGGGGATTGCAGAATTGGAATATACAAAAATATACCACATTCTTACCAGGTAGAAAAAATAAAAACAAACAAACAAACACCCCATGATGCGTTTTGTCAGAATAGAAAAACGTCCAAAGTGGAATGCAACTTTAGGGGTTACATAAACTACTTTTAAAGATGAAACTATTTTTTTGATGCACTTCTTTTATTTCATTTTCCACCAGAGCTGTGTATTTTGTCACAGTATGATTTAGCACCAATTCTGAATATCAGTTTATGAAATCTATAGCTTTAGTGATTGGGAAAAACAATACTGAAGGATATTCATTTCGATTGAAACGATTACTTGTTTACAAGACACCTCGTAATGAGTTCTAATTTTCCTTGAAATTATTTCTATGTCAAATGATTCTCTGTTCCCAAAAGTTCCCAAACTGATTTAGCTTCTATTTTGTTTTAAGTAAATTAAAATTAGCACAAACAAACATAAATTTGGTCACTTATCGTTATATAAAATCAAATGTGACCAAAATGATAAAGTGAAAACTTTACAAGATGTGTTGGTTAAAACAGCAGGGAATGCTTTGGCTGCCTGATCACAAAATTAGCAAGCCAGTTAAACACCGTAAGAAGAATTGTTCTTACCGGAAAAGGGTACCAGCCAAAATACAATGTCATATGTAATGTTAGTGACTAGTTTACTGCATAGCATAAATTTGTTGAGTAATAGTTTTAAGTATGAAGGCAAAACATGTATAATATGTTTAATGTTAGAGCATAATGTTTATAAAAGAGTATCAAAATTTGATTTTTTTTTTGTGTTAACTGAGCTGTCCGGTTTGACTTGATAGTAGGTGGTGCACATCCCTCCTGGGGAGGGTTGGCTTGGTCTTTTACTGTCTAAATGGTTTTGTGAATCAAAGTGGCTTTCCCTGCCAGGGTTCTTTTGTTTTTATGTTTTGTTTCCAATAACTTTGGTTGCTTAGTACTTCGCAATATTGTTTTCTTCTTTTTTTGCCCATTTTTATACCTGTAAGTATCATGTAGGTCCTTTGAATGTGCAATTTTGTTATGTTTATGGCGAACAAAATGAAATGAAATGAAAAACAAATAAATGTATATTTGATTTTGTAATAATCTCATAGTTTCGATGAATGCAACCTCAAAGGCTAAGTGGATTGAGGTTTAGCGTTTACTTATCCCCCTTAAAAAAAAAAGCTTTAAAACATTTTTCTGACAGTGCTGATTTTCAATCAAATTTACACATTATATCTAGACCTTCACTTTAAAATAAATCATCCAAAAATATTTAAAATTTCAGTACAAAACCTAAAAATTTCCCTCAAGACTCACTAGTTAAAAATTAGGTTTCATCTAACTCCACAATTGTTGTTATATTGTCATTCTGTATTGTTATTTATATATCTGTTTTTAATTGCCATATTTCCAATCTTGCAATTTCATTGCCCTGATTAACGTATTAGAATGAAATTGCACATTAGAAATACTCATTGTTATTAATACTACTTTCTTATCTCTTTTGAAAGCCTTGTTGAAAAGATGGTTTGTCCATGAAAGAACCTGCTGAAAGTTTGCATTCCTGCTCACAAACTTCCGTCCTTCGCATTCCAAGAAGCACACACAGTTGGGGGGGGGGGGTATTGTGCCTTTTCTATCGCTGCACCTAAGATCTGGATAATCTTCCTGACAACATCATAAACTTCACTGAATATCTTCACTTAAAATCTTCTAGAACTCATTGTATGGCGCTATGACCAACGAGCATTGGATTGGCAGCTTATAAATTTTATGATTGATTGATTGTTTGTTTGATTGATTGATTGATTGATGTGTGCTCCAGCCAATGACTCAAGCACTCTAGTAAAAATTTGGGTCAAACTGACTGGCTCTTTTCAGAGCCACCATCTCTTCAAACTGAGATTATTACATAGTGTAGCTCAGACTTTTTGTAAACATCCATTTCCACCATAAAAAAACCTTAAATCCTAAATAGATACATTATACTTATTGAGTTGAAAATGTCATCTATAAATGTACAATAAAAAAGAAAAGAAAGCAATTTAATAGATGTTATATTTGCAGTGGAGATAAAAAATATTATTTGGTCTTACCCATACACCGATGTGTGTAAAGCACTGTATACATGTACTCAGTACATTCCTGAGTCCTGTAGGCATATTACTTGGGTGGGATTAGAACCCACAATCATTGCTGTTCCAAAGCAGATAGATGTCTGACCACTAGGCCACTGAGATTGCATGGTATACAGACAGTACTTTACATCCATCGGTGTATGAGTAAAACCAAATAATTATAAAAAGACAATTACTGATAACAAAAATAAAGATGTTCATTTCTTATGTGCCGTAATGGCCTGATATGTGATCCCTTCCTTCCCAGAATCGCCATGAATCAAATCCTCAATGGTCACATCCTGAAACCCCACGCTTCTTAAAACGTCCATGTATTGGTCTGGGTTCCAGTTTGTTCCTTTCAGAAACCCCTTTGCAGCTGCTGCAGTCACGGCTTCAACATTCATCGTAGTCACCATGAATCCTCCGGGCTTAAGAACGCGGTATAGTTCACTGGCGACCGTCGCCGGTTCCGGCCAGAAGTAGAAGCAGTTACAGTGGAAGATGCGATCAATGAGGGCGTCCGAATAGGGGAGGCTTGCAGCATCACCCAATTCAACTTGTAATTGTCCACTTGCAATCTCAGACTTGAGAGTTCTTGTTACATCAGCCAACATTTCTTTAGAGTAGTCAATACCGTAAACTTTACCTAGAATTCGAAAGGTAAAAAGAGTTAAGTTAAGAGCGTTAAGAACGTTAAGATTGTCTACAAACTTGAGTTGTTCATGCCTTGAATGATGCAGAAGCTGCAAAGCAGGGCTAACAAATTTACACTGGGCGAGTAAATTCTTGACCGGACAAGTCTGGAGGTCTTGTGTTTTTGACAGTACTTTCTGTTTTCTCAGCAAGTAGACACTGGACTCAGCTGAAAGGTGACTTTTATTGTATCTTTCCTTGTATTTTTGCCAATAAATCAGCTGCACACGCGCGAGCTATAAGTTTTTATAATTAGTAATATTTTGATATAGAAATTGAGGAATAACAAAGATGAGAAGAAAACAAAAGAAGAAGGCAGTTTGGGAGAGATACTGGAAAGAAGCAGAGCTCCTCCAATCCTCCATATAAAAAATGGTTTAGAGATAGCATCTGTTGCATCAAGTCATTTCATAGGTGGGCACCCGCTATACCCATTCGGCACATCGGAAGAAAGGACCCAGGAGAAATCCTACCCAGGTTCTAGACACTGCATTACGATGAAAAAAACAAAATCCCAATCTATGACCCCCACCTTTAAGTAAGGCTTGGGATGTCCACAAATCAACCCTCCTATTTTCAATAACATTTGAAAGTAA
>CM021531.1:3698629-3721944 GCA_010994315.2 Pisaster ochraceus
CCTAAGACTCAAAGAAATCAAGGATTTGTGTTTGTACAGCTTCAAAATGGTTTAAAAACGCCAGCAAATTCATACAACGAAAGCAAGGGAGGCACTTTAAAAGTACAGTACACTCACAAAAAACTGAAGTCGAAAATAAGTGAAGCTTGAGGAGAGATCTGAGCACTGTGCATGCCACACATGTACTTCAAAATTGCCAATAGCCACTTGGCCATCTGTGCAATAAGAAATTTGAAGCTTGCATTTTATACGAAAGTCTACAGGTTGAACCTGGTTGAGTTGCTTTTTTTGTTGGTGCAGTTCTCTTTGACAGTATCAATCCTGAGGGAAAATTTGTCAGTTTCAGTGATTCCCAATTCTCGTACAGCCTTAGTATGATTCTCATAAACACTTTTTTACAAAAAAACGGAACCGTGACTTCAATATGACTTTTCCATTACTAGAGCAACACAATTCTTGTTTTTTGCTTTGGCTCTGACAGAGTCCCAGGGTAAGGAGGCCATGCTGTCCAGAATGCCCTACCACGTCGCTCACCGAAACAACCTCGTCACCCCGCCGCCCGTGGGAGAGAAGCTACCCCTATCTCAGGTGGCCAAAATCAGTCTGTCCTTTTGTATTGTGGTAAGTTTCTTCCGATGTGGTCTGCTTGTAATCTTCCTATTGACAAATTGTTCTGTGTCCATACAATATTGTTTGTAGAGAATGGAACCGCTGTGTCTTTAGTACTACAATGTTTGACCTTTTTTTGTTGCAATGACTTGATAAATAATAATATAATTAAGTAGTTGTTATACAGTGCTTTTCATTGCATCCCAAAAGGACCCCCTTCTCTTTACAAAAGTGTACTGGCTTCTTTTACATGCATTACCGTCCCATCCGAAGGACGAAACAGTAATGGTTACGTGTTGTGCTCAAGGACACAAGTGTCATGACCAGGACTCAAACCCACACTCTGCTGATCAGAAACACCAGAGTTTGAATTTGACGCTCTTGAGCACTCGGCCATGATGCGCCACATAAATGAGTCGTGACCGAGTGCTTTTACATTTTTAATGGGAAAATTAGGTTCTTATGTGTGTCTTTTTTTTTAATTGCTAGTGGTTTTTGGCTAACTTCTCTTACCAAGAGGCTCTGGATGACACTCAGATGGCTGTGGTAAATACGTTGTCTTCAACATCAGGTATTTATTATTATTTTCTTCCCCCTTTTAAAATAATTACTATAATAACAACTTGTGAGCTAAAAATTTGCATTAAGAAATGTTAAAAGAGAAAATAGAATTAGCTGTTGAAAACTGCTTACCAACTAATAGGACTTTAGTTGTAAATGCAGAAAAAATAGTTGTTGGCCTGACGTTTCGACCCTAGCAGAGTCTTTCTTATCTTGGATAAGTTTTATGATTTTGTGTGTGATTCTGTGGAAGAAATATGTTAGTATTGCCACAAACTGTGTTGCTGGTTATTTTGAAAAAATCGGACATCAATGTTGATGCAGATAAGGACAAAAAAAAAAGACAAAATTTTCTAATGAAATGAATAATGAAATAAGAAAACAACAGCATGATTCTCATTACTTGATCGCTGAAAGATACAAAGAAAGCCAAATTGCAATGGGATTAATAATCTTGAAAAATTTGACTGGATTGATACTTTGTGGTCAATCAGATAGTGTGGGGTAAGTAGCATGGAAGCCTGCAAATGAAATTTATTCCACGATTGATCCTCATGTATAAATACAGTGGAATTACACTAGCTGGGGGATAGCTGGGGAATATACATGAAAATTCATTGCGTGTTTTATGAAGCACAGAGAAAGACAGTAGTTTTTTTCCCCCTTTCTATGTCAGTTTGCCTCCAGGCAGTTTGACACGTGGGAGGCAAAAGCACTTATTTTTCATGTTTGACACACTTCTCTCTCGCACTCTCTCCCACTATCCCAGGTGTTTTTACGATGATTCTGGCTGCATTATATCCTAGCTCTTCAGGCGACAAGTTCACCCTTACTAAGTTTGTCAGTGTCCTTATCAGGTACTGTCTTCAGATACTCAAACTGTCTTGAATAATAAGTGTACAGGTTTATTAACCCTTCTACTGTCTAACCATTCAATATCATCCACAGTCAACCTTCCTACTGTTTGACCACTCAAAGCCATCCACTGTGGTTTTGAATTATAGATAAACTACACTAGCGTGCAGTATGATATCATGTGGTGAATGCGTCTATGAAGTACACAGTCAACCCTTCTACTGTCTAACCATTCAACATCATACACATTTTGTTTTGTTTTGTTCATTTCTTTACTTTGTTTGTCCATTTGTCTTGTCTCTGTCTGTCCACAGGTCAATCACTACAAGCCTTGGCTTATCAAATCGGCCTTCATATTGCTTCTGTTTGTCTGTTTGTCTTGTCTGTGTCTGTCCACAGGCTAATTACTACAAGCCGTAGCTTATTAAATTAGCCTCCATACGGTTTCCTTTCTTTGCCTTCTCAAGCCTATATCAACTCAGTCTATTTTGTTCATTATTTAATAATGAACAATACCTTCCTTGTACACTATATCACTTTGTTTACGACAGTATGGAAATAAATGTAAATATTTGTATTATATTCCAGTGTCGGTGGGATTGCAATGGTGAGTTTCTCAAAAACCGATCAGGAGCAAGAGGATGTTAAGGTGGGGTCACTGTGGGCATTGGGTGGGGCCTTCCTCTACGCCATCTACTTGGTCATGCTCAAACGCAGAGTGGACAATGAAGACTCCTTGGATCTCCCAATGTTTTTCGGTGAGTGGAATATTTTACAAGAACCATGGTTTTTTGGGTATTGGTATTGGTTAACCCACATTCCACTTGTGGGCCTCAGCTCAAAATGCTAGAATGTTACAGTATAACGGTGAGAAAATTATGGTCCTGCCATCACAAATTACTTCATCAAAATAAATTTAAATAAAAGGAGAAAGGTTGACACTGAAAAGTTGTAAAAAGAAAACATTAATGCTATAAGGGGATGGTTCAGCCATTATTTAAAAAGAACAATTTTGAGTGCTATGTTAGACTGTAACCACAAAATTGTGGCTTAGAATTCCTGGGAATCCCCTGTTTTTAAAATACCTATAAAGCAGGTATTGGGGAGCTTGTTGTTGTAGTGGTTTGATTTTTCCTGCCTTTCATCTCAGTAAACCCTGGTTCGAATCCTACCTCAGACTGAAATGTGGATTGGTATTTCAGTCCCTACCTGGGCACAATTCCACGGCCCTACTTACCGCAGAATACTGCGATTACCAAGCCCTGTGAAGCACATAATTCTATGGGATGTAAGCGCAGAATTTCACAGTAAGCAGAGCCATGAAGTTAGGGCTATAATTACACAGGGTTTTTCCTTCAACTTCTGAAACTGATCATTTCTTCATCATCATGATTTTGATTGCAGGCTTTGTGGGTCTGTTTAACTTTGTCCTGATCTGGCCCGGACTGATTATTCTACACGTTGCAAACTGGGAAACATTAGAAATGCCGTCAGTCAAAGTCTGGCTGTACTTAGCGCTCAATGGAATCGTTGGAACAGTCATCTCGGAGTTTCTGTGGCTTTGGTGAGCATTATTGTTTTGATTTGTGAGGTGAAATTTGGTAAAATTATGTTTATGAACTTTCTGAAAAGATGAAAAGATTGTTTAAATATCATGTCAGTGCAACAACATGGCAACTCTTAAATTAGCGATTGCGTTACACGTGAGTTTGAAAGTGTCAGTATGTCGTTACTCGCTTAAAAACAACTGGGATGCAAACACAAAACCAATAGGCATCGGGATACAATGTATATGCATGGACCATCTCTCGTGCAAGATACAAAGTTTTGCGTAACCCAGATACGGCAAACGCCTACATAGGTTTCTGTTTTACATCAAGTCATTTTCTGTAGATGCCATAGCAAAATACTACTCACAAAAAATACTTGATCTGCTTTTCAAGATTACTATTAAGGGAATTCATATAAAAAGGCTTTTGGTTGGATGATCTTTAAAGGTATTATACAGGATTAGTAAGGATAAAAAACATCGTTGTTTAATTTTAGTCTGAAAGCTTAGCGATTATGGAAATCATGTTTTGAGACATTTTTTTATGTGAAATGTTTCCCTCTGAAATGAAGTTATATTCAAGAAAAATGTATCTGAAAACCTTAAAAACATAACAGCTGATTTGGGTCTTACAACCACAATTCAGGAAAATGTGTTTACTTGCTAAAAATTGTGCAGGGTTTTTCACTATTTTTGCCTGACAGACACAACGGCTTAAGCCCCCCAAAATTTCACAGGTTCGTTATTTCATGTATATAGTTGATCGCACAAAACATGAACACTGTCTGCCACTATTTTGTCAGCTCTACCAACCCTTTTTAACTAAAGGGTGAAATTTTTCCTTGGATTATAATATCAAATTCTCTGAATGCTTGATTTTTTTTTTTTAAACAGGGGCTGCTTCTTGACATCATCCCTCATCGCAACGCTTGCGCTCAGTCTCACCCTTCCTATCTCCATTTTCCTGGACATGTATCTCAGTGGAGTAAGTACAGTTTGTCATTCCACTAACAATTAGTCCACATTCTCCTGAAGACGAGCAATGTATACTGTTTGAAACGTCGAGACCACACCGGCTCTTTTCAGAGCCAACACTCCTCCCAAAAAGAGATTTACACATGGTTGTTCCCGCAAGTTTATAAGTTATAGTTACTTCCTAAATAGTCCACAATTGATTGATTAAGCAGAAGTGTTTACTTATTTTTTTATAGCGATTTTTTTAATAGTAATTTTTCCCAGTCAATTTGTTTTACTCTATATTTTTGCTGTGGATATTTATTTTTACTTGTTTGCTTACATGCAGGTCTTTTGAGCATGTAAATGTTAATGTTATATCAATGTAGGCTTGTTATGTCAAAGATGCCATTGACAAAATAGCCCTCTTTGAATTTATTTTTTCTTGATAAAATGTAAGACTTGTTTTTAAATATTCAATACAAAAGCATATTTTAACCCTTACAGTCCCATTTCCTTCTATATTCAATTGCCAACGTGGCGGATTCAGAAGGACTGAGGCCAGCAGGCCCAAACAACAAGTGCTTATCACTGGTTCAGGCATACCAAACTTATCCAAGTCCAAACAATTTGGTGTTGAGTGACAGAAGGGGATATTGGAAGGATTTAGGCCACACTCAAGCCTCAAACTGCCTAGTATGTCCAAGTTTTAACAGGGACTTTGTGTCTCGCTGCATCAAGCCCCACTTTACCAACAATAGTGACTAAAACATGGCTAAAGTTGGGTTTTGAATGGATCTAAATGCAGATGTTTTGACATTTATTCCAGGTGTCCTTTTCACTTCTGTTCTTCGTCGGAGCTGTTCCTATTTTTATATCGTTTTTTGCCGTCTCCATACTGAATCAGTATAATGACTGGGATCCCCTTTGGGTTGGCATAAGACGCCTTTACAGCCTCCTCAAACCCTACATCTGCTGTTGGTGCAATCGAAGAAGGAAACATCTCATGAGGTGAGAACACTTACGAGGCAAACAGAGGTTTCAGAGTTGATAGTTGATTTCTATTCTGAGGTGCTTAATAATAATAGTAATAACAACAATACTGGGTTCTTATCACACCCTAGAGGCGTATCAAAGCACTTGTCATTTTTTTTCTCGACAGGATGAGCAAAGCAATTTTTTTGATTATGGGACCCATTTATGTAGCACCTTTTAATGGTTTTGAAGGTGCTGCGGCGCATTCAGCAGCCACTGCCAGAAACACCGGGGCAAAATCCTTCTCTTTGTGAAAAGTGTAGCTGTGCTCTTTGATGTGCATTACACAACACACAGGACCTACGGCTTTACGTCCCATCCGAAGGACGAAGCAATTATGGTTAACAATAAGTGTCAAGACCGGGACTCGAACCCACACTCTGCTGATCAGAAACACCAGAGCTTGAGTCCAGTGCACTTTACCGCTTGGCCACAACATGCCACTAGCGAAGTTCAAATGAAATTAAAAGACAAAATAGTTAACAGAATTCCATGTGGAGATAACAAGTGCTTTTGACTCAAATGAAGGCAGATTTGAAGAGATGAGTCTTAAGATGGCACAATTCTAACCATGTCCACATTTGTACTGTGACTGTATTCTCCACATGATAGCATATTACAAGCTGGCAAAGTTTATCTCCCATAGTTATCAAAAACCACAGTGGATCACATTAAATGCCCAAAAAAGTCAATGGCCTGATGTTTTGACCCGAGGAGAGTCCTTTTTAAACGGTAAATGACAACACAGCACACATAAACAGGTATCCTGGTGTAACAGAAGCAGTCAAGTGGAAAGAAATGAAAAGAGAGAGAGAAAGAGGTCAGACAGTAGGAGGGTTAACATGAGTTTATTGTGAACCCCGAAGTTTAGGAGAACTTTTGATTTGTATACAAATTTTCATTTTTGTTCTCATTTCTATTTCACAGACTTGCCGAAGACAAGGAGCAGTCAGAGAGCCTCATTCCAGACGGAGTCAAGTCGGAAGAGACAGAGCACAACAGCGACTCGGAGAACCGCTATTAGAACGGCTGTTGTAGTTAACAGCGACTCCCAGAATTTGTATGTGAGAAAAGTGTACAATAATGAGAGTGATTTGACCACCAGATTATTTTTCCATGGATGAAGTTGAGTTTTAAATTGTGTAAAATAAAAAGCTGATTAGAAGGAATTGAAAATATTTAGTATATGATCTGTTAAGTTTCATTCTAATTTGGCTTATGCCTGACAGCAAGAGGGTAGAAGAGTGTTTTAGTGTTATGTGAGATAGAACATACTGAACAATTGTTTATGAAAAATATCATATGGCAAATTTTTAAAGTCACCAATCTTGTTGTAACTCTTCCCTGCCAATTTCATTAAAAATTCATTCAGTTTAACACCTGGCTCATTCAGTTCGTCCATTGCATCAGCATTCAGTCAAGAGGAGTAATTCAATGTCAACAATTTAGCATGCAGTATCATTCAAATTACATTAACTTGCAAGGGTCGTTCAATCTTTCAAAAAGGCCAACAGCAAGAGGCTGGTCAACCATTCAATTTCATTCATTGCTAAATAGGTAGTAGAAATTCAACGGAAGAATGCTGTTAATGTAGTCTTGAATGTCTTGAAATAGAATGACTGAACAAACCTGAATGAGAAGAACAAAGTCATGGGTGCACCAAAACAAAATTATGTAATAATAGCTAAAAAGAACAATCCTATATTTTGAATGTATTAGGGAAACATGTATGCCCCACTTTGAATGCTCGTTAATGAAACTGAATCACTTTTTGCTGAAATTGACATGGACAGTTTTATTTGAATTTTCACAAGTTTCCATGAATCAAATTGCCTCAAACTAACTGCCATTTAAGGGGTCTCACGACTACCGTTACTGAGTGCAAAGGGCGCCCTCTTGTGGTTGTGCATAAGGTCTATTGGACTACTAGTTGACTTGAATTTGCCATTTTTTTGTATTCTTGATGTTGAAGCTTTTTCTACGTTGCTGCTTTTGTCTTCATTTCCATAGTAGTGTAAATTGAAGACTTATAATCGTGCTGCTTCTTTTTGTATCCAGTAAGGGTTGTAGAATGTGAATCTCTTGAAACAAAAAAGGATTCGCCCATTCAGCTACAGTGTAGTCATATTGATAAAAAGGGAGACAAATTCTAATTTTTTAAATCTGGAGAATTGGTCTCTTTCTCCTTGCTCTCTCTCTCTCTCTTAATCATTTGTCTTAATAAGACAATTACAAGTTAGTTTTTGAAAATGATGTTTGGTACAATGACTTGATGGGTTACAAATGAACGCATAAAATTGCACTCCCCAGACTAAAGACAGTGCTGCTGTGTCACATTGTTCTGGGCAAGGATTTATATAGAAATCTCCTGACGAGCAAAGCCAGGTACCATCGTGCCAGGATGCACGTTCATTCAGAATGTTGACACACTGTCTGAGATCCGGGCACTGAGCTTCTATTTGTTAGCATTAGTGAGTTGCCTTCAGAAGCAAGTTTTCTTTTAACTTTTTGTATTTCATTAGTTTTGCCTTGAAAGAAGACTAAGTGCTTGCTAAGGGAAATAGAAATCTTTATTGTGTCCATTTCCTCTCATGAAGGGGAGGAAAGTATACCAGTTTGTATTGGTTTTGTTGCTGTTGTTTTTTAGAAAGACTTGCAACTACTTAAGGGTTGACAGCTGGGCCCAATTTCTTGGCTCTGCTTACCGCCGAATTCTCTGCTTGTGACCACCGTTCTTTGTTTACAGGGCAAGCGCCAAATTTCTGCGCTAACTGTGAAAGCAAAGAATGCCTAGTAACATGGAGTACTCACAGGCACAAGGAAAAACTCCCTGCTTAACCTGTGAAATATGCTTGACGTAAGCGGGGTATTCCCTGCTTCTGTAAGCGGCGATTCTTTGCTTACGGTAAGCAGAGCCATGAACTTGGGCGCCGATCATTGGTTGTTTAAAACTTAATATGTTTGGAAGCTCAATCTTAAATTGGTTGGAGTACCATTCAGTCTTTGTGACGAGATGATGACATACCTTGCCAAATGTTAAAATAATGCAACTTTAATACAACAGCAGTTAATGTAAACACTTATTATAAAAAGGTATTTTACAAAACATCACATTATGATTACGCATTTTGTGCAAATAAATAATCTGAAGTATTAATATTTGTATATATTATATCGAGGGAGCTTGCAATTTCCTTTGATTCGGTTTTTGTCTTGTCAAGTATATCTCATTTTGTTTAAATGGATGACTTGTGGATTCATTGAATACGTTTCACAACCCACTGTGTATATAATAATGTACATTACAATGTAAGAATGTGTAAATTAAACTACAAAAATGAAGTGAAACATGTTTTTATTTTGTGATTTTTTTCTTGTATGACTGTTATATATTTCTTGTAATGAAACCAAGGGTGCCTCGCAAGTGAATTTAATCACTGATAGCTCGCAAGCCTGAAGAAACCTGCAAACAAGGGTGCTTGCTGTGTGAACCAGAAACACTGGGGTTAACCCCTACTCTTCCAGGATAAGTGTTTTGGGTTCTTTTACGTGCAACACAAATGCTAGAACACTAGACCTAGGGCTTAATGTCCCATCCATAAGGAGAAAGCAATCATGGTAAAGTATCTTGCTCAAGGACACAAGTGCCACGACTGGGACTCGAACCATACTCTGCTGATCAGAACTCCGACACTAGAACTTGAGTCTGGTGCTTTTAACCGCTCTGCGATGTCATGCCTTTTGGTTGAAGGGGTATGTCTTGAAAATGGGGGAAGATGTTGATGATGTGGATGAAGAAAATAGTAATTATTAATGTCATGGTAAGACAGCCCAAACTTATAGAGTGAAGTTGGGAATGATATTTCCCATATTATTAAGTATAAGCCTCTTATTTCAGAGATCGAGAACTGTTGCAACATATCTTTTGGGGGAAGTGGCTTTTTCAGAAAAGAACCCCAGACATAACAGACAGTACAGGAAACCACTCTGCGGTCTTTGGGGATAAATCAGTCAATGTTTTTTCGTAATTTTTCTTTTGTTGAATTCTGCACTAAGATAATTAATGAGGTCAAGGAGACTGGGTAGAGATTGCATGTTGTTGAAACTAATATAAAGAGCAATTTTTTCAATTATGATAATGAGGCGAGTGTCCAAACCATAGCAACAAAAATTGTTTGATAGAGCGCCCTCTATTGAAACAATTTGTTAACTTGGTGTGTTTTATTGTCAGATCGTCGGTTGGTTGTGATTTTGTACGTGTACTGTATTTGTGTGCATTATTCTCCGGACGAATTTGTAACTTTAAAAAATCTGTAAGTTTCATAAATTTCTTACCACTTTTGCAATTATAAAATAATCGATCGTGACATCTAGTATGTAATTATACAATTGGGCTATTTGATATGTTTAAAGGAATAAATAAACTAGCGGTTACGATCACTTTGATGAGCTGAAGGCAAGCACATAATTTTATTTTGACCATTCAGTTCCATTTTGCAATGGAAGTTTTAGAGGCAGCGAGGCAGTGACAGTGTGGTTAAATTGCACAGTATGAACATAGTGTTTCCCGTGCTGCTATTTGCAGATTCAAAGTAAGGAGTATGCCTTTTATTTACAGGAAGAACAATAAAGGAAAGAGAGACAAAAGGGGAACTCTGGGCTTAAATTCCGTCTGACCGTAAAAAACAAAAAAACAAAAAACAACTCAAAAGTCTTTTTAATGTTATTGTTACTGTTAGTTTTATCATGGATGTGGAGTTTTATCCTTCGGCAGTTTGCAATGTTTATAAACTTTAACCATGATATGCACTTTTCTTACAATGTATTTTGCTTTATTTTGTATTTGAAATTAACAGGATCATCAATTTAAATTTATCGAGAACAGATTTCAAGCATCATGAGTAGCGATACATCATCAATATCTGAGCACCAGGGTCGTGTGACTGAAGCTCAGCTTCGCAGTCGTAACTTCCAACTCCGTGTCTCTACCCCGGACACCGATATCACAGAACACCCCCAACAGCCTGACATCACCCTCTTCTGCGAAAAATGTGGATCGTTCATTCTTCTGCGCCTGCTACAGGAGCACCGCAAGTATCATAGCGCCCTCCATGTCTTGGATTATAAGGATGCAAAGGGTCCAGACAACGTGGCTTCTCTGCTGAAGCGCAGACAAGCAGTCCTGGGTAAGATGAAGAGCAGAGCCAGGGATGGCAAACCGCTGTCAATGTCCCTGATGCAGAAGATCAACGATGCCTACGAACTTCTTAAATCGTACATGGAGGAGACCTATGAAGATCTGATCCAGACCCGAGAGATGGTCTTTCCAGAGTGTCGAGGGTTAGCTTTGAACTGCAGCGCCAAGTGTGCAAGGGCTGTTGGCATCTGTTCCCATGACAACCAGCGATGGAAAAACAAAATGGAGGACACAAGAGTATTTCAGGACTTCTTCGGCAATGACAAGGATAAGTGTTTCTTTGCCATATACGATGGTCACAACGGGCGCTTTGCGGGCGATGTAGCTGCAAATGACTTCCATCACTTCCTTCTCGATGAGATGACAAAATTTGACCCGGCGACATCCTGCACGTGCACCCTGAACCTCGCTGAACATAACGATCTCCTTGGCTATAATCTAGACCGGCCGCGACCCGTCATCCGCAAGAACAGCATCCGACACATTCTCCACGAGGAAAGCCAAAACATCATACAACAGATCATGCACACCTGTCAAGAGAACATGACAAAGCTGGACCTTAAACCTGCCCAGCAGCAGACGAAAAAAGAGACCAGGTCAAAAGTTGTAAACAAACGTGAGAACGATCCGTTCGCTGAAAAGATGGAGATCGCCTTTAAGAACTCTTACCAGCTCGTAGATTACATTCTGTCGTACGGGATAGATGAGCAGTCACGTGTGCGTTGGAGTGGGTGCTCTGCAGTGACCTGCGTTATCAAGAGGACCGGAGAGATGGATGAGGATGGGAAAGATGAGGATTATGAGAAGGAGGAGGGGGAGGGGGGCGATGATGAGGAGCAGACGAGGGAGCTTGGGGTGCTGTATGTTGCTAATGCAGGTACTAAATCATCGCAGGAGAATTTAAAGAGGGGTTGGGAGGTCAAATGTAGATTTGCGATCCACTCATTTTCAAATAGATGGGGGAAAAATTACAAGTCTCTAACCTCACATTAAAATGGTGTAAAATGCCATGTTTGATACCCTTCCTTTGTCACAAGCATTTACAGGCATTGAATTTTATCTTTGAGGGGGCAAGGCTATTAAGTATTTACATTTTGCAAAGAAACAATTCTATGGCCTCCGTGGCCCCCGTGTAACTCTAAGCCTAGCATAATGAAAAATACTGACTCTTACATCCTGTTAAAAATTACAAAAAGGAAATCAGTGGAACATTTGTGATGAAGACAGTGTGCCCTTCCTCTAAGCATTATTTAACCATTCATGGACTTTAGAAGATGTACTTGAACTCCTTAAAGTTACATGGCCCAATTTTCAAATAATTTCTTTTTTTTTAAATAACTTTTTCTCTGAACGAATTTTGTCAAATGATGCAGTTTCAAAATGAAAGTTTTTGCAAATGCCATGGAAAGTGCACAAAGTAATGTCATGCAAAATTGTTTGTACATCGCTGATGGACTTGAGATAATGATGGGATCTTGATCACTTTTAGTTTTTTAATTAATTACCACTAATCAATGATGGACTTGTTTTTTGTGCTTGTAACTAGCTTGTATCTAGCTATTTACAGCCTATGATTTACAGGCCTGGAAATAACCCATGACACCCACATTTGCCGTGGTGCCCTGTGCATTTGCTGTGGTACGTGCCCTTTGCAATACAAAATTTTCATTTTCCTCAGTCAAAGAGTGCCTCTTACCAGAGGAAAATTGCTGTGCCCCTCAAAAGAACGAAGTTCAAGGCCTGGATTTATTTCTAAATTTTCAGGTCAAATGGTTATTTGAAAAAATTGGCTAATGCATCTTATGTTTTTTTCAGATTTGGTAACAAAGAAAAAGGAGATGTGTATATTTAGTAAAATATATCCCATTATACAGTCTCATATTTTGAAGTTTTATTTTCATGCAGGAAACACCCATGCTGTAATCTGCCAGAATGGGGAAGCTATCAAACTAACAAGGAATCACACCCCACAATCGTCCCATGAACGAGCGCGGGTTTTGAGAGCCGGTAGCTCAGTCAAGGAAGGCGCCCATGGAGGCCGTGTAAACGGAGTGCTTGACACAA
This sequence comes from Pisaster ochraceus, assembly GCA_010994315.2. NCBI lineage: Eukaryota > Metazoa > Echinodermata > Asteroidea > Forcipulatida > Asteriidae > Pisaster > Pisaster ochraceus. The sequence goes on from CM021531.1 coordinate 3,711,454, forward strand.
CCAGAGGATTGGGAAACCATGGTGATCCGCTGCTCAAAGCTGCCGTCCTGGCCGAGCCGCACACGCTCAGTATCACTCTCGACAGCCAATCGGAGTTCCTCATACTGGCTTCAAATGGATTGTGGGAGGTGCTGTCCGAGCAAGAGGCCGTCTCATTGGTCAAGCAGTTGATGCCGGGTCAAATGCAACGACTGATGAGTGACTCCTCACTGAGGGACCTCTACGGAGTGGCAGAGTTGAATCTAGCGCCCTCTGTTGGCACAGATACTCAAGATCTGTCTCCTGATCAGGGCGCACCCTTGGAAGGTGGCAGAGAAACTAATAATCAGAATGGTGTTGACTTCCCTCCAACTGAAGGCGGCGAACAAATACAATCCTCCTCTAGAAACCAGGGAGATGGCAACAGACAAATCAAGTCTGCAAATGGAGTGATTGATTCTGACTTGAAGCCGAGTACCTCATTGCCATCTCAACAAACATCGGCTAGTGCTCCACCGTTCATTGATGGCAGTGTAACTGAAGGTGGTGCTCTTGATGGAACACCGAATACACTACCCTCTCCACGACTTGCCAGCATTAACAACCCAAGAGAGGACGATAACTCCAGCGACCAGACGGAGTTTGAGAGTATGATATCAGCGCTGATGGAAAACGATGATGGGAACGACGCGGATATTGAAACCTTGACGGAGCTCCATACGATCTACGCTCAGTCCAGGCTTCAGGAAGTCGAACAAGGCAACCCAACAAAACACGAGATGTACAGGAACCTCGCTCAACAGATGAGCGAGAGACTCGTTCAGAGCGCTCTTTTGGCTGGCTCTAGGGACAACGTCACCGTCTTGATCGTTCTTCTACCTGGCTGTAAATTATAAACTGTGAACAGGCCTTCGTTTGATTTACCAAAGATTTATTTGCAATATTACTTCAGTAAAACACACTTTGATGTATAGTGACTGAGAAGAATTTTGAATGATAGATGGAAGTGGACGTCAGTTTGAACTTTGAAGTGATAAATGGCTTGAACCACCTATTTGGTCGGGTCCCAAGAAGACTATTTTATAGATAATATGAAGGGGAACTGTCCAGTCAAAGGAAATTAAGTTGCTAGAAATGGAGATAAATTAATTTCAGTAGGGATTTTAAAGTTTACCAGTATGACTAGTATACTATTGTATAGACATCAGTACAGTGGACTCTCGCTATAGCAAGAGCGTCGGGACTGGCCCAAGAATCTCTTTATAATAGGAAAATTGTCATAAGAGGGCAGCAAAACAAAGAAACAGAAAGTTAGATTCAGGACTTCAGAATGTACTTTTTATACATTGAGGGTCGACTGCAGCAGACTCTCGTTGTATACCAAGGCCCCTGGGACTGGTCAACTTACCTCTTCATAACAGAATGCCGTTATGAGAGGACAGTGAAACAAAGAAGCACAAATTAGAAACCCAGATTTGGTACTTCAGAATGTACAGTCTTTACAATGTGCTCTTTTTAATGAGCCATCTACAACTTTTGGGTGCCAAGCTTGTACAGAATAATGTGTGAAAAACAACCCATGTATTATAAGACATTGCCGTTTTCTTTCAAAGCTATATAAGTACACAAATTGCACTGCTAATTCTGAGTTGCTTTAGCCAAAAAGTAGCTAAGCACAACAAAATTATGCTTACTTGCATAGGGATACCAGCAAAAATACCATGTCACATAATGTACCATTTGTGACTGGTACCATGCTCATTTCTGCTATACAGGAAATTGTCAAGAAATATTTTCTGCTTAAGCTGCTGTATGAAATTGGAACCTGGGCCCAATTTCATAGAGCTGCTTAAACACATTAAAATTTTGCTTACCAGAATAAGGTTACCAGCCAAACTACCATGTCACGTGTACAATTTGTGACTGGTATCCTGCTCATTTCTGCTTAGCAGGAAATTGTTAAGCATTATTTTCTGCTTAAGCAGCTCTATGAAATTGGGTCCTGGTCTTTGACAAATAAACTTGGATTTAACTGTTGAGTGGAGAGGTTTTTTGTGCAAAATTAAATACTCTGACTTCTGAGGCTAAGACAACTTTATACAAACAAAACGACACAGGATGTTTAATAATTAATCAGTTTTTAATACAATACAGTTATCATTTTTATTTTATTTTAAGTTCAAAGCTACAATATTATTCCAACATTATGCAGTGTTTTTATTTTCATACTTTATATCTAGCGATTACTTGAATATAATAAACCTGTACATATTACCAATCACTTGGGATGTCCACATTATGGTAATACCTAGATCAGCCCAACTATTTCTCATTTCTTTTCTTTTTTTTTCAACCAAGAGATGACTTGAATTTGATTTCTCACCTTAGAGCTTAAACAAGTCTTGGCGCGCCACGGTCGGCCATCTTGGTCAAGTACCCAGTCCTCGCACAAGTGTGAAGGGGGTACTTCTGTCGACAAGCACCATACTATTTAGGGGTTATTGCCTTGTTATGACTAACAATGCTTTCTGTATTGGACAGCCAAGATGGTGATAGTGTGCAAGAAGGTCTGTACAGATCTAGTTATCTACCAACCATTGCATTTATACAGCCAAACACCTTATACAATAAACAGATGGAAAAATGTAAAATCATACTTTTTTTAAAGTTTGGTAGATTGATTTTTGGGTCAAATGATATAAACAAGAATTTGTATTTTATTTATATACATGTTGGTGAACATTTCACATATAACATGAAAAAGTATTTGATATTTTAAATGTGTCAACAGAGTTCCACGGCTTTCAGAATTCAATGTGAGGCATGTGAAATTAATCATGTGCCCCACTGATGAAACTTTATTTGGCCTTCACGATTTGACAAAAATCATTTCTTAATTACTTAAACACAAAATTAACAAAATAAAGTGTTAACTTTAACAGTGTCGTTTTGTCAGATGTTAATCTATGTAGTTGGGATTTTGAAATATTGATTAAAATACAATATAAAATGTCCACAAACCATTACTTGATTACACGTATTATAATAAAAAATCCAACCCAAACTTGTGGAGACATTTAAAACAAACGAAAAACGGCAAACATCAAATTAAGACGAGGCGTGTCTTTGAAAAAAGTGTGCTCTCAACAACCTATGAGCAAACTTATGGTCCAATTAATAAATGAACACAGTCTTATGTTAATGCTGTGATATTTCTTGTTATCAAATATGAAGTTTGCATCCAAGAAATGGGCAAGCGTTACGTACCATGTGTGGACCCGAGAACAAAAGGCCCACGCAAGGTAGGGACTTGAAACACTATGTGTACTTAAGCACATGTCTGCACAGTGTTTTTACTAGTGTTGAAGAATATCTTTTTTTTTCAAGTACACAGAACCAAGAAATGTACAAAGAGTTTATATAACACACAGCTGTGTGTGTAGTAGGTGTGAAGTTTCATTTTAACCCTCCTACTGTCTGACCATTCACATGGTTTTGAATGATGGACGCATTATGCCAGCCTGTAATACGATACAGTGAATGCATCGAGACTGTATACAGTTATACTTCCGCGAACATTTTATGATTTTACAGCCTGTGCAGTTGGTCAATTCACTTGCCATAGAGTAGGAGGGTTTTACTGTGAAGTTCAAAGCACTGGCTTGAAAAAAGCCTTTATCCGATTAACATTAACAGTCCCCAAAACCAACAAACTGCTGTTTCCCGTCTTCTTTAGCTCTATCTATTACTTGATGGTGCTAACCATTGAGCATCGAAAAAAGAAAAGAAAAAAGGAACTAACTTGCCAGTGGTTAATACCGACAGCTGATTTACAACACAAGGTGCACACTCCAAAACTCCCTCGCTAAATTGCTGTAGAAATATTAATGAGCAGCGGCTCGAGTGCATGTTGCTGCTCTACACATAGTAGAAAAGTGTTTCTTTTGTTACATTGTGCCTGTTAAGGATGCAATGTAAATTAGCAGACATGCGTATTTTTAAGTGCAATGAAAGAGGAAATGGCCAACCACACTTTGAACAGTATCGTTTTTGTTGGCATTATAATTAAAACAAAAGGAGGAAGTCAGCTGATCAGCTCAGGAGTTGTAGCCTAGATTCGACCAGTTTACCCCCCCCCTTCCAATCAATGATCACAATCAGCTGTTTGACTTTTCTCGGGTACATCCTCACAAAATTTATTGCATATAAAAAACAAAAAAACAAAAACTACCCATCAAATGAATAAACTAAAAAAAAAGAAAAAAAAAGAAATCTACTTAAGCGAAAGCTTGATATGTTGGTAACTTCAATTGGACGACCAATCTGTCAGGAACACACTCAGTTCTCAATACATTTAATCAGTGGATGATATGGACAATTAGATAACTACAACTGAAGGGTTTAAAAGGAAAAAAGACTATTGTTTATTAAATTTTATTTTTTTTGTACTGGATTACAACGGTAGAATACAGGTGTTATTCAGAGCTTGTGGTAATACAAAAAACAAATTTTCACAAGATTAGCTACTACTGGTAGATATCAAAGTAATGTTCACGGTGAATCCTACTTTGTAAGGCGTTAACAAGTTATAACTTCTGAAGCCTGGTCAACTGAAAAAGGTCTAGAGCTCGACGACATCCCATTAGCCAATTTGAGATATGGTGGACACATTATAATTGCACTGTTTGGTTTGGATCAATCTGTCTGTATATACCCAAACCAAATGGTGTACTCGTAAGGTGTTCGCCAAGTCTCCAGAGGGCTTTATTGACCCCTTGCGCCTAGACCTGGTGGGATGTCGGTCTCTGACGTCCCACCAGGGCAACCCTTGCGCAAACATCACATGCGGCTAGTGCTGCCACGCTCGGCATTGTGGGTGTCAATTCATAAACATGTAAACGCAGTGTCCCCTAAAATGCGCACTACACCGTATAACACACAGGGACATTGACTCCCAACATGGCGCAACCGAGATTATTGTGACGACTACGACAGATAAATTAGGTCAAAAGCCTCCCCCAAAACAAAAATAAACAAAACATGCGCCAAAAAAAAAAAAAACAAATGTAGAGAAGTGTTGGTAACCAATGTACAGATTAACCACATTTTAAAATAATTTGTGAAAAACTGGAAGAATCCACAAGGAATTTGAGGGTATTTTCAGGTCATTTTTTCAAGAGCGGTGAAATAATATGATACAGTGTACTATAACAAACAATTTTCAGTTTTCCATCACCCATCTCTGCTTCAGTACATTGATCCAAGCTGAACTTTTCAGTGTAACGGCCGATATTTCTAGGGATACATACAAACCCTATATTAAACTTTCTTGAATCATTTCAGCTTCGGCGCATTCGCATGGAGCCTCCGGAGCATCAACTGCTCAAACATTCATCTTATGAAATTGAATACTATATACGATTCTTATCATCGCCATTTACAAAGTGCTGACTGCAACAGTTTTTTGCCTTTACAAGAGCCAGCTTTTTTTTTTTAAACAAAGATTTTCATGATTAAAATAAATTTACATGGCGATTAATTACTAACAGTAGATACACAAATATATTAAACGCAGTTCTACCAACAACATATAAAGTATCCATCCATTCTTTTTTTTTTAGTGTGTTTCTTTTTTTTTAATTTTCAAATGTTTTTTACAGTTCGAGAACCTTTCAGGACTTCTCATTTTGATATATCAAGAATGATGAATTTGGCATTCGTCAGGGCCAGAGTCAGATGAATCATCTCCTTCAATTTTACGGGAGAAAATAATACACACATGATAGAGTCTGAAGTGTATTGGCTTGTTATTTTTCGGCACATACAGTGTGTGACATGGTGTTTTCATGTTTGGGGGGGGGGAGGGGGAAAGAAAGAAAAATAATGGACTTGCATACATGTAGCTCACATTATTTCAAGCAAACAGCACATGTAGACGGTAAACCTACAAGCAGTACTCACATCGTTCCACCAACCATGACAATAGTCTGTGCCCCATCCTGCTTTATGTGGGTTTATTAAATCTGGAGTAAGAATTCATGCTCAACTCCTAAATAAATGTCACACAAGTCACAGACTCTCACATCTAGTAACATTTCTCTAGGTATTGATGCATTACAACGCTAGAGCTAGCAAAGCTAAATGAACAATTTTTCAAATGCAATTTAACCCCCCCCCAAAAAACAGTTGCTAGTGCGAAAAGGCTTGATGAACCCAAAGAAATTTCAAGTTACTTTATGATTGGAAACTAATAGAACATAAACAATGTAATATTTATAGTTTGATTTACAATGAAAAATAACCTTTTTTTCCCCCTCCTTTTTAGTCTTCTGAGAAAGTCTCTGCTGGAGTCGAAGTCGGGAAATTAAAAATGTTTTGCATTTATACCATAGGTCCTTTTGGTTGGTCAGCAGTTTGCAACAGCTAATTCTATTTACTCTTTTTTGTTTTACTCTAAAACTGTGGGTTTTTGGGCTTGATTGAGTCATTTTATATAGAAAGTGTGCTGATATCTTTAACAAACGTGAACAAAAAAAAAAGGAAAAAAAAAGTTATTAATGAAAAATTGCTTTTACATGAATCAAAATCAGATTTGCTAAAACATGGTAATTGCAAAGTTCTTGAAGGAGGGGGAGGGAGAGAAAAGATTTATGGAACAAAATCCCCAAGCCGGCAGCTTGAGTACATGACACAAGGCGTGACATCGATATGGTCACTGAGTCTACCCGTTACTGTTACCACAATGCCACACTCAGACAGCACGTTCCGGTGATTCTTATTACCGTGATTCTCGTCACCGTGACATAACCATTTTGGTGTCTGTATTATATTCAGGCATATCATTAAGTGTTAACCAATTCTTAATCTGGCATGATTACGAATAACAAAATAAACATCACCCCCATTCGTAATCACGTCCCCCCTTCCCTACGCCAATCTGACTCCGCCCCCACCATTCCCGTTACCCCGCCGATTGTTTGTGTGTGTGTCTTTTTAAATTTTTTATACAGAGCAATTTTTTTTATAATGAAGTTTTCATTTGCAACAACCCCCCGATGATGGTTGTTGGTTTTCTGTAAGATCAACGCCACCTCTGCCTGCCTGCCTTTGGGACGCACCAGCTCCGGCACCTTGTTCGCTCTTCGGAAGCTTTTTGGCTGTAATGGGCAAACAAAGAAAAAAGAAACAAAAAGAAACAGAGTTTCATAAGTTGCTTAATTTTTCCATTAAATTTGTAGAATCAGGAATGACCACAACAGATCCATATATGTACAAACTTCTTCAACAACAACCCTATGCATTAAACCCTATTACCATCGGTGAACTCTAATGCCCAAGTAGCTGTTGAATAATAATAACAATTTCGTTTATAATGCACCCATTCCAGACAAGGCTGTTTAAAAGTGAAAATGTAATAATAATAAAAAAAAGGTAAAACTACTGAAAATAACAGTAAAATAAAAAAAAACCCAGCAGGAGCATTTGTTTCCAGAAAATACCACAGGAGACTGTGGAGACCATAAGCCCAAAGTACACAAGCCATGGGGTTCCCACATCGTACCAGCTGTACAAAAAGAAACCCAGGCACCCACTGCAAGGGTATGGTACTTTGTGGCAGTCTGTGGCACAGGTACCTGTGTAGAGCAGGGTTCACAGGAAGTGTCAATTTGACAAGAACTCGTCAAGGGGACATCAAGGCAATGAAAAGAGACGCGGAGGCAATTTCATTTAAAAGGTCATGTGACAGGAAACACAATGAAGTGTACCACTTTTCTACTGGTTACTTTTTGTGTGTGTACTTGACAACCCACACAAAGTGTTTCAATATGTAAATGGCCATGCAGGCTTACACTATAAAAAATAAAAGAAAATTGAGTTGATTAGAGTTATTTAATTTGTTATTACTCTCAAATTTTAATAAAAAATGGACTGAAAATATACTTCTAATTTTGATGGAAATATGAGGGCGATTATAAAACAAAAAAGAAACAAAACAAAAATTAAACAACAACGACTAATGAATCAAATCAAATTATTTTCAGTGTAGGCTAATAGTGTAGGCCTGCAAGTCCATCCATATATCGAAACACTTTCGGGTGGTTTCAGGTACTCCCAAGGAAAATTACAACCATTGGAAAAACTATTAACATGACAGATGCAAACTGGTATCCTTTACTGTCTTTCTCGTTATTTCTCATTAGCTGACAGGATCTGAAGACAGCGTGTTACCTACCTATTGCCAAGAATATGTCGTTTACGTTCATTGCTGTTTTGGCTGACGTTTCCATGAACAACAAACTGTTCTCTTCTGCATATGCATGTGCCTCCTGGAAATTACATGACATAATGTACAACAATCAGCTTCAAATGACGCAAGAATGAAGTAGTGTTTTAAAAAAGTACACAAAATGATGCAACTGAGCAAACTTGTGTAATTTGCCAATCACAGATGTATTATTAATTCCATTTTCCGAGAGTTTTCAGAGAGTTGTTAAGTATGGTGCTTAGCAAATTTTTCTCCAAAAAGTAGCATGGCACCAGTCACAAACAGCACGTTACATGGTATTTTTGGCTGGTAATTTTTTTTTCTGTTAAGCAAGATTTATTCTGTGCTAAGCACATTTGTTGAGGTATTTAACAGCTCTATTAAATTGGGCCCCGACCTAACCGGCAACAAAAAAATATTCAAACAAATCAAAAGAGGTTGGTGTTTGCAATGCATAAGGACCTTATGCAATGACGTCATCCAGCCACCATCTTAGATAAACCGATCACGACAAAATGAAAACGCACTGATTTGTACGAGCGGCGCACAGGATTGGCCAATGAATAACCTCCTTTTGACCTCCACGTAAGGATGTCCTGCTCAAGAGATGTCATGTGCACTAGGGTTTCAGAATCAACACACTCATGAGTACAAAATTACCACACAGTCTAGTCACATCTCGTCAAGTGGCAAATGAAACTCAAGAATGATGACTTCATACATGTACAATAGCTTCGGGAGTTTGGCAAGAAGATGCCTCTAGCTAAATACTCCAGTCTTACCTCATACTCTACCATCCTCTTGTTGGCCAAGTCTGCTTTGTTACCAGCTAACGCTATGACTATGTTGGGACTTGCTTGCCGCTGTAGCTCTTTTACCCATGTCTTTGCTCGTGCAAATGTGTCCTGATACAAACAAATATCCAGTTCAAGGTGACCATTTTAGAACAATGAATAATTTTGATACCTACTACATAATACACACTGTCAAAGTTTAAATGCTACATCAACACCTTTCAACCTCAGTTATACATTTTATCATTCAAACACACTTAGTAAAACTGACTGAACGGTATAATAGTAAAATTGATAATTGATATGCCAAAAATATTAAAGGTACATCTACACACAACAATACAATTCATAATAATGTAAGAAGTTTTGCGACGACACATTGTGCTTAAATCTCTCTACCGAGTATGAATGGTTCCAAAGGAACGGGGATCCTTCGACGCTCCTTCAATAGAGAGGTTTTATTACAACATGGTGTTAACGCAAAACTGTTCACATTATTGTCTTTTCACTACACAAACCTTTAAGCGTTATTCAATTCATAATAATTAAATATACAAAGAATTATTGTCACATTAAACTACAATGAATATGAAATGAGGACAATATGGACAAAACTGCAGTTAAATATAGGTTTAAGACATCATACATGTAGAGATAATGTTCACTGGCCTGCTTTGAACGGTGAGGTTAGGAGTAGAAAACAAAAACAAAGTTCAATTCAATAAAAATAATGTAATTTCCATTGAAACACAAGCATGCAAGAGCAATCAAGAAACACAATTACCAATAATGAAACAAAATAAAGACAGGTATGACAGTAATAATAGGCAAACTAGAGAATAATATGAAAGCATAACGGCAGCAAATCTTGGTAAGAAGAAGCTAATGGTTGGGAAGTCTACAAGAAACAAGACGAGGATAAAAAAAACCCCAAAACCCAAACAATAACACAACCACCACTACCCTCAAACTCACACTACCAACTTTTACTTCAATGGGCGAGATTGGGCGAATGTAAAAAATTCCTGAAAAACAGCTTGCGGGTCTGGGTTTCTCCTTATTCAAGACCTGCAACATCACAGATGTTACAATTCAGGGGATTTACAGACTCTGCGCGTCACCAGAAATACAAAACTACAGGGTTGGACGCAATGTGGACTATTTTCTTCTCTCCCCTTGGTGACTGCTTTAACTCTTCCCAAAAAATTGTGAAGGTTTAAGGTTTGGAGAAAATCCTGAAACCAGGGAAAAAAATCCAGATAAATCTCATGCCTGCTGCTTCGACTTACTTGGTTTGTGATGTCATAGACAACGATGGCGGCTTGTGCTCCTCGGTAGTACATCGGTGCCAGGCTGTGATATCGCTCCTGACCCGCCGTGTCCCATATTTCAAATTTAACTGTTGTGTCATCTAAGCAGACAGTCTGTGTCAGAAATGCCGCTGGAGTGGAA
>CM021531.1:3731354-3750731 GCA_010994315.2 Pisaster ochraceus
TCACAAGACGCAAACAGTGCCTTCACTGAGGTCACTGAAGACCTGTCATTGGCTGAGAGTTTTTGCGCAATGCATACACGTTTCCATTGTTTGGACAAACAACGGACCCATACAGTTTCCCTGTGATTATTATTTTCAAGTACAACAGAAGTGTTGTACAAGCACTTTATTAACTTCAATCTCTCAGCCAGTTGAAAATTGTCTGAAACAAAAGAAACTAGTCATCATTACATTTACATCCATGAACAGAACGAAGAAAACAATGGGTGGTGTCTCACAAAATTTCGTCAAGACCTGTTGTTTTAAAAATAACCAATCGACCAAGCCGCATGCAACAAAATGCACTGTAGTTGTTCGAGGTTGTGGTTGTTCGTTGCACTTTGCAGTCAACTCAAATCCCATACTCAACATTTAGCAGGGTACAGGGCCCCTGACAATGTACAGTTAAGTGACGTCTGAGGCAAACTTCAGCGCACATTGATGTATTTGACAGGGTTTAACTACCCAGCGTCAAGGCTACCCAGCGTCATAAACACCCCACTTCACAATGCACCATATATCCCCTCTGTTCCATTTTGCTGCATAAACTGCAGGCCTCCATTTAAACCGCAGCACCCTCTCAAATCTTGTATCTGCCTAATGCTGATGTGCCTTTTGTAAAAAAGCTCCAACAAAAATTGCTGGAACAAAGTTAAATATCTACACCCACCTACCAAAATAAATATGAAGAAACTAACAATAGGCCTAACAAATATAAGAAATACAAGTTGATCGTACCCGCCCGCATTTTATTCTTTTGAAGTGGCATGCTGCTTAGGTTGGTCTTTTTACTAATTTTCCAAAATGTGTTTCATATTTCAATTAAAATCTTGGCATTGTTCTTGAGCCCAAAGTAGAATGGCATGGGAGTCTAAGCACCATTCAATATAAAATGATAAAATTTGAACTCATGTACTTCAGGCTACAAACATTCAGAAGTTGGCGGCTAAATTTAAACTAAAAAAGCGGCCATCTTGGAAACAAAAAATATATAAAACAACTAAGAAGAAACTAACCACTGCTGTAAATTAAATATAATATTATAAATATATCTAAATGAATGACGATGCCTAGCACACTATTATTATTACTTAAAAAAAAAATGATACAGATTTGTGAAAATTTTATTTTGGGGTGTGTGTAGACTGCACTGCAGTGACTGGTGAGTTGTTTATACGATTTACCAGCAAAAATGAACTAGTTAAGTTAGTATAGAACTAGTTAGAGCATTATAAACTTGAAAATACCTTGCAACTTTTTACCAACCTACGTGATCATGTATATGCTTTTGTTGAATAAACATATCACTCCCAACAAATAAATTGAAATACAGGTTTGCACATTTTTATCTTAACCCTAAAAAATGGAACAAACATTACAAAATTATACCCCAATTTAGTTTGGAATCAGAAAATAACATTACAACATCATACTCCCTACCTCAATTTGAAAAGAGAACAATAATTTCATTTGTGCATTTCCCAATAAATTTTACTATGTGCTAATTTGTAACTCCAAATCTCGTAAGGAAATATGCCATTGTCAGCGACGTCTGCAATTCTACACTACCACTGCGTGTAATTTTGTCCCGTGACATAATCTCTTACTTAGTCTTCTTATCATCCCATACAGACCACCATTGATTTCGTTTGTGTACGTAAATAAATGGGCAGTTTCCCCAGCCGACTCGACCCACTATCGCCTATGCAAAAAATGTATACGTTAACTCACTGGTCCCTTTGCCATCATGATTTGAACAACAAAAGAACGCCTGGCAATTATAAAAGCTAACCCATATAGCTTTCCATTAATCATACATTCTGAATCTCTCAATAAAATAAATCACATTCTCACCAAAGTGGTCAAAAAGTTTAAGAAACTTTTTTGTTTCTGTGAAGCGACGACACATCTATCTACAGGAAGAGACATTGGCCTTTCATTGAAGGGCGTGAAACCCGTACTATGATGACATCGTTCATAACAAATCTCGTGACAAGATCTCGTTTGCGCTGAAAAAATCCGTTAGTTCAGTAAAGGTGTAAAGGTCAAACATCTCTGGTATTCGTTTTTATTAAGCATTATTTTTGCTCAAATGATGTAATACGTGTATATAATTATATCAAACAAAATATTTTTTAACTACAAATCTTTATTTTATAGATATTAACAATATAAATTACACAAAATAAGTCAAAAAAGTAGAAAAATAAAACAAATAATTTGTACGCCGTTGCTATGTAAATAAGTTCACTGCTTTTGATTAGCTACACTTCCGTATCCGTCTCGTGTAAAGTAACTAAACAACAACAACCTTTTGAGAAAGTTTGCTGGAGTTAATAAAGCACTCACTGACTTTGCAAAACAGTGTTGTCTGATGCAAGCAAATACGATTATATGCAAAGTAACCATATATCACTTTCATTAGCTAGCCAACGATCAAACTTTAATTTAATTTAACTTGTTATTAAGAAATTGAACCAACTGTCACAGCCACAAGAAAGTATGCCTGAGCCAGCAACAGGAGAAACCAGGATGTCTTCTGCACCGACACCAGGTACTCGCTTGGATTCTCAGCCGACTATAGGCAGCAACTCAGGAAGGTTCAGGGAAAGGAATCCAGATATGATTGCGGTGAGTTAAGAAACACAATGCACAGTTCTTATAAAAAAATGTCTGACTAATATTCAAAGAAAAGTCAAATTTCTCAGATGAATTCAATTAGATGAGAAAATGATGTCTGGTCTCTCGATATGTAAAACTATGTTTTGTGTTAAAAAGAAACAAATTCATTTAAACAGTAATGTTTCTATTAATTATTATTATTTATATTTATGGCTACAATTTTGGTTAACAACAGTAACATAAGAGCTAGAAAAGGTTTTGAAAACATGTTTAGCATGATTCAGATAATATTAAACAATTCTTTAAAATCCTTGTGTATTTTGTAAAGTAAGGGAGAAAGGTTTCGTGATCAGTTTTAACTTTTAACTTTTAACTTTCATAATTAACATTATCTTTGATTCATTTTAATTGAGTTAGAGGCGTATTTCACTATTCATGTTTTTAATGGTCCTAATTTATTTTCCTTTTCCTACCAGGCTGGAAAACTGATCACAATGGCTGGAGAAACTACCAAAGATTGCCTTAACATAGAGCGAGTGAGTAATCTAATAAACTTGTCACTTGTGTCAAATTCATAAACTTCATTAATTACATATATTGTGCGCTTTATTTTTTGTGTGATTTAAGAACGGTAAAGTTTAAACTTGTCAAAGCTGCCTGTTGCATTTGCAATGATTGTAACCGTCAGGTCTCTGACCTGGGACAGGATTTTTTTTTTACAATCATCACAACCAACAAACTTGCAAATTTACTCTTTCTCAGGTACAAACTCCAGACCAAGTGAAAAAATTCCGTAACTTCACCCAGGCGGAGCCCCAAGTACGGAGAGTGTTTTATGGGAAAGCATTGGATCCGGATATTGCCTCAACAGTTACCCATGGAGTCAAAACACAACCCTCGGTCTTTGTAAGTTGCAAATCTGTCTTTGTTTGATAATGATGAATATTATTTACTGTACTCAAATAATAATAAGGCCATGAAAAACAAGTTGGAAATGTGTAACTGTAAAAACAACAAACAATAAAAAGAAGGAAAACAGAAGACAAAAGTAATTTTAAAAAATAAGCTTCAGCCAGGTGAAGTTAAAGTGTGTGTCAGAAAGAAATTTTAGCATCAATTTTGTGATTAATTTATACTTTGTTTAATCTGCAGTAAAACTTTTATGTAAATATAAATTAATATAAACACATTAAAATATTTGAACTGTATTGGATACTGCGCTATAAAACCAATCACTTCAATTCAGAAAAGTATTTTGAATTTTTGTGTCAAATGCAAAAAGAATAAAGGGAAACAAAAAAATTTGATACCAAATTCAAAACAGTAGCCGCATACATTAAAGTGACTTTTGTTTATTACACTGCGTTATTTAGAAAACCAAGTATTTCAAGTTATATATTATTCATACCCTAAGACTCATTAATTTGATCTATGTATTGATTTGTTTTCTCAGGCTGGAGAGTTGGTCAACACAGACCCAAAGACATTGTTTACGCAAAGACTCGCAGACAAGAAAGAGTCCTCACTATATCTAAGCAAACAGAAAGCTCCTCTGGGAAGATCACATGACCAGAGTCCAGGGTTACCCAAGGACATGGACAAGTACCAGGCTACCTTTGGCATTCAGAATGTATTTGGTGAGAGACTTTCTTTATTGTTATCAAACTTTCTAAAGTTGAGGTCTGATACATAATAATAATAATAATAGTAATAACAATAATAATACCAGAGTATAGCGCAGGTATTTACCAATAAGATACTCAAAGCTCTTGAACAAAGAGAAACAATCTTGTAAGGGCAAAGCAGTACTTACTAAGAAAGGAACACCTCTATGAAAGAAATCTTAATTTACACTGCAATATTTTTAAAGGACACCGATGGCACAAATTGCAGCAGATACGGAAAAATTTTTATTTATTTTTTTCTTACTTCAGACCAAATTCACAAAAAACATCAAGATAAAACCATAAAGAATGCTCCAGATTGCACAGTGGGGCTTTTAAAACCAAGATAAACATCAAGAAGAAAAATTCTGAGGACCTCGTTTCAATTCAGCATTCTTTGGCCAAACTTCCAAAGTTTGGGTCCGGGAATGCCCCCACAGTTTTTGGAAAAATCTTTGGGAGAACCCTGTAAAGTAAGCTTGATTTTTAGGGTAGGCCTACTCAAGTTATAAATAACAATTATAGTAGTAGTAGAGAAAAAAAAAAAGTTGTTATTGAATTTTACAATATGATTTTACAAGTAATTTGTGAAATGTGGGTAATCCCCCCAAAAAGGGAAAGATAGAAAGACAGCAAAACTTGATACCTAGGAAAACTGGTATGTCATACGCATGGCGGGTTGACATTCTGTACTTGATGAACACAGCTTATATAGAATATACTTTTTCTGGAAACTATTTTTTTTAACTGCAAAATATTGAATGGAAAAACTTTCTCAATTTTAACGTCTAGATGTGACAGCAGGAGAGCTTGTCAGCCCAGACAAACCCTACGAGCAGGTCATGAAGGAGAGTGAGGAAGGTCGTGAGCTTTACAAGAAGACGCATCATGAGTTTCACGTTGGCGAGGCCGTGGATCGGAATTACGACTGGAGCCGGTACCCCAAGGAAAGTCTCTTTGGCATTGCAACACCTCATGAAAATGATGGAAAGCACGTCAAGAACACCCTGAAATGGCTTCGAAATGACCAACTGTAAGTTTTCCCTGGAATCCAAATAATGTTTGTGGAGGTCAAGATAACGGAAATAAGAATTGCTTTGCAATCGTTTTCTATTTCCGTATTTATTTAATCATGCAGCCAATTTTTGTTGAATGCCTGAGATGGACTGACTATCATTGCTATGGTGGGACAGCTTTAAGAGTCACTGAGTAAATCATTTGATCAATTTAATCTATGACAGATTAACTTTGATAGGGTTAATCTGGGCCCAATTTCATGGCTCTGCTTACTGTAAGCAAAATATTTGCGATTATGGAAGCAGGGAACTCCAAGTTTACATTAAGTGTATTTCACAGGTTAGCAGAGATTTTTACATACTCCATGTTACCAGGCATTCTTTGCTTACACAGCTTGGGCACAAATTCGGTGCTTGCCCTGTAAGCGAAGAATGTGATTGTAAGCGCAGAATTTTGCAGTAAGCAGATCCATGAAATTGGGCCCAGTTGTGTTTATCCATTCCAACAATCTCGATGTACCATTTTTTACTCACAGTGATAAGGGAACCAAAGTCGTCGCAAAGAGGGTAGATGACTTCCGAGAGCGCACCCAGCCCCAACTCGGCCAGGTGCACGACCCCATCAAGGAGACCATGCGCGTCCCTCCAGACCACACCTATGGGATCTTGATCAAACCAGACGAGTTCGGGGCTGGGGATCTGATGCACGGCAGGGCTGAAGGAAGTTATCTGAGGGGTCAAGATCGAGAGAGGGGACTCGTAGCGGCAATCCGGCAACAACTGAAGAAAGCAAACTATCACAACTTCAATGATCTGCAGGCAGCTTTCGATCACTATGATAAGGTAGATTGGTTTATTTGTGTGAAATAGATTGTGCAAGTCTCGCCTGTATTCGCCCGTAAGGACCTGTTAAAATGTGTGTGTTTGTTTCCTTCATGCTGGGACAATGTACATGGGACCAAAGGATGAATACGCGCAAGACTTGCATAGTCTGTTGTGAATTAAAAAATATATATATAGTTAGTATTGCACTGTCCAATCAACTCCACCAAACAGTTTGGTTTCTTTGAAATAATTCAAAATTGAAACCCACTTATTATTTACTGTCAATCCACAAACTAACTCTCACCCATTTTTATTGACCTATACTTCCTTAAATCTTGCAATTTGCAGAATAGAGATGGTAAAATCGACATTCAGGAATTGAGGTCATGCTGTGGACAGTTCAACCTGCCCATTGAGCCTGAGCTCCTGGAGCAGCTCATACACTACTGTGACAACAACAAAGATGGCTACATCGACTACGCCGAGTTTGCCAACTTCTTAAATTGGAAGGACAAGATGCAGCAAGGAGTGGAGGCCCCCGAGACCCAGGAGAAATCAGAGGAGGATGTGGGGACCCTCAAGAAGCAGATTGATCAGTCGATCGGGGAGCATCGGACCTCGGCATCCATGATCAATGCTGTCGTTGGAGGGGTTTCAACTAAAGGTAAGATCCAGGGCTAGATACTGCCCATGACACGCCACAACACTTGCATTACAAACCTGATGAGGCATTTTAATTACTGAAAATTTGTACCTGAAAGTTATGTTTCGTCCGTCTGTTTATCCTTCATCCTAAACAGAGAGATAAAAGGTGCAACTTTGTAGTCTAAAATTTTGCAGTCTCTAAGAACAATATTCTCAGTGGATTTTACCTTTTTTTCACAAATGAATTTGTCGACCTCGTAATGTTTTTGAAATGTATTTTTGACATCTGCAGATTATAGAATGTATGGAATTCCCACGATTCGGAGTGATCTGGCTGCCCCAAGAATCAAAAGAATCAGTGACACGAAGAACTACGGAGACGAATCTGATGCCTTCGGTTTGATGAACCCATCCATGTACAGTAACAGGGGCGTCTACGAAAAGGATTTCTTTGAAGCAAGACCACAGAACCAGGTAAAATACGGTGTCTTTGAGCTAGTTTCTCAAATTATGAGCAGCAAAGGGGGTGCATGTTTTAATATACACTACCTTAAGGAGACTGAGAAAAAAAACCCAAAGGAAATCAAAAGGTTTCCAGAGGGGAATTCTAAAGACTGGGGTGCTCCTTGATGAATGTTGTGTACAAAGTCTATGGGAGGATGGTAAGTACAGGGACAAAGGAAAGAACAAAAGAGATGTAAAGAATAGATTGCATGTTTCGATACTTAATGAGACTGCTTGTAGAGACAGGCTTTGCAGAAATGTTTTGGGGTTCTCTACTCAAGGTGGCAAGAGTCACTTCAATGAATAGTTGAACTGTTTTATACAAGATGTAAAAGGACCTGTTCTGCAAAAAATTTAAATAAAATGGTTTTGGCATCATGTTCCAACTCCAGAATTCATTCTTAAGCACTATGACAACATTTGAAAAGGAAGGACAGTTTTTGAAAACACTTTTGCATGACTGGTCATTTATTTGTTTTACCTTTCATCAGATAAAAGACATCTTTACATCCCTTGGGGTTCAGATGGACAACGATACTTTCCAGAAATTGTGGAATGTTGCAACGTCCAGGTCCGACAACGGTCAAGTCAGCGTGGAGAGTTTCCGGGGCGTATTAGACGAAGTCCAAGCCAGTCAGTACGTGGAGTCCTCATAGTGAACGTATTACAGTAAAACATACATGTACAAAGTGAGTTAATAAGTCACCTAATCATTGCAGCTTTTACTTTCAAATATGCCCCAAGTGAAAGGGATATTGCAGTATTTTGTTTCCCAAACCCTGCCAGATGGGACTTTTACTTAGAGAGGTGGTTTTGAAACGTTAAGTGTTTTGTTCCATTGATGATGAACAACTGACATTTATTTGAAACCCCTTGGCAGTGGAGAGCTGAATCCTTAAGCATTATTGCACATGTAACTGATAAAATTAATATGCCTGGCCATAGGTCAAGTCTAGGGAGCATCTCTAAAAGTCAGGC
Source organism: Pisaster ochraceus (assembly GCA_010994315.2). Classification (NCBI taxonomy): domain Eukaryota; kingdom Metazoa; phylum Echinodermata; class Asteroidea; order Forcipulatida; family Asteriidae; genus Pisaster; species Pisaster ochraceus. The sequence continues at coordinate 3,739,648 of CM021531.1, forward strand.
ACGTTCTATGCGTAAATGAACGTTCCCAAAGGCACACACCCGGAATCCAGTGGACTGCTAGGACGTTCTGCTGGACCGGGTCATTGTGATATAACTACAGGAACATTCCCAAACTAGAAAATATGTGCCGTAGCGGTCCAATGGACTGTATGTACTATGTACACCGGCTGCAATACTTAACCAATTCAATTAGAACATTTCTACTGTGTAGATTTTTTGAGATGCTCCCTTTAGTTCCTTTGAGCTATGCATTAATATGTACTTAATCAAAACCTGGCAAAACAAGGGTATGGATTTTGGAGTATTTAAGGGCATTTCAGGTGCACAACTTCCTCAGTAAAGCCGTGCAAGGCGTGAAAAACTTCAAATATATAAACTTCCATCAATTCACTGCCCATGAACAAAAGTGCAACTATGCAGAGTACAGAAAATATGACTCAAAATGGAACTGTTACTGAATTTTGTTTTGAATTTACAGATAAAAACCATTGTTCGTTTGAACTCCACTTCTCGTATTTTTATTAAAATAACATGATTTCAGGTTCATCATTGTGACACAGAGCTCTGGTATGGAAAACAAATAATATGGGCAGATGCGATACATTTAAGATCTGAACCAAAACAAATGTGTACATAGCTAGAGCAGAGGTTTCACTTTCAGAGAACACTAACACGAGGGTCGTGAGCTATTCCCATACAGAGCTTTTATTTCATAAACATTTCTTCCTGTTTGGACATATAAATGGATGTATGCAATAGTATAACATATAAATAGCATGGAATGATCAAAACCTATTCATCATTAACAGAAAATAGTATGCACATTTTCATTTAATGAACAAAATATAAATATATAATTTTCAGGTAAAATAATCTGCCAGATAAAAAAAAAAAGAAACTTGTTCTTGGCAAGTACATTAGTTTTGAAAAATTAATCGATTTTACTTCCATAAGCACACTAGACATTTTAAGTATTTTATTGTTGTAGGCCAACTCTGGAATACTCAAATAGTTACCCCTCATCTCGTCTTAGGCTAGACGCCCTCTCTTACCCTCCAAAATCCTCCACTTTACGGTAACTCAATACTCAAATGTTTGTACATGATTCTAGATTGGTATGCCTGTTCCAGTGATAAGCAATTTGAGTTGGGAATGCACTCCCAAATCCTACAACTTCCTGAATAGCGCTTTGGAAGATTTGAGACTGTTAGGGTTGATGTAGAGCGCAGGATACCAAACAATGTGTAGCACGGTGTATAGTATTATTGCATATTTTCACCCAGTGATTTCTGCAGAGAAAATGAATTTGTACAAATTATGTGCCAGCTTTGTAGCTTTAAGTGCTCAAGTTTCAAACAAAAATGCAGAAAATTTATTTTATATCTAAAAAAAAAGTATCCAAGCTTTGCTATGGATATCAGCCTGTTTATTCTCTACATTAAGAAAGAACAACATGAAGTCAAGTTACAGTTTTTCCTGCACCATTTCCACACTTAGAAAGTGTTCAGTGTAAACCTTTGCAAGGGGGTATTGATGCATATAGTTCAACACAGAAGTGCTTTTTTATGACTGTATATGACATAAATAGAACAAAATAATAATATGCAACTAAATTTATCCCACCGAATATATTACTATGAGTACAAAATTATGTGAGTGCTGGTTAACAATTCATCATTTTACACAAACGAACTTCCAAAATGATTTTCGCCGTCCAAATGCACCACCTAAAATGCTCCCTTAAAAATCCTTGATTATTCCTTTGTTTTTCTAGTCTTGAAAGTTATGAACACACAGGAGTGAAAAAGAAGTCAGCAATGTTGTTATTCCATGGAGTCTGCAGATGCGAATCTAACAAAAAAGAACTTCTTATCACAAACTCTAAAAAGCTGGATGGCTCTCCAGCGAGCTTATCCTTTGTTAATAAAATGTAAATAAATGTTTGTACTTTTTCATTATACATGTATATCTATCACAATTTGTTTTTCGTATTATATACCATTTGTATGTACATATTTCAATTGCAAAATGGTGTTTTAGGATAATATTAAGGGACGTAATAATAAAAAAAAAATGAAATGAATCATACAGCTTCTTCGTAGAGATACTTTTTTTCCTAGTATTTGTTTCAATCCTCTACTACAGTGCCGTCGTCGGACATGAACATTAGACACACCTAAATTTCTTCATATACTTTCTCAACTGAAGAACAATTTATTTGTAATAATTGCTGTGAAAGACTACAATTTGAAATCCTGACTTAATTTTAAAATTCCGATCCTAAATTAGTCCAGCGGTCTGGGACTAAGAGAAAATACTTGTCCATTGCTTCGCAGAATCGAGTTCGATACAGCTCCGGTGAAACCACTGTTGGCATTTTCCCTGCAAGAGAATAAGTTTTGTGGGGTTATTCATACAATGTACCAGTGGTAAACCTAGAACTTTTTTATTTAGTTCTTATTTATCCTGGATAAACTCACTGATCTCCCATGGATCCCAGCTCACATAAAAACTACTAAAATGCAGTAAATCTTCAGACAGCATCGAGAAAAACAATTTCCCCTCAAATATGTGGGTGAATAAAAAAGCCCCAATCTTAATAAAATTACAAATTTACAGGCTTTTGGCGTCCCAACCTCCCTTATTCCCTCCTCCCCCCCCAAAAAAAATGTTTGTTTGTCCATAGAGGGTCCTCAAAAGGTAGGTTCGGTATGTAAAAAAAAAAAAATAAATGTTTTGAATTGATGAATACTGTATTTGGGATTATAAACTCTTTGGTATTGAAGTAATATGTCCAAACACAAAACACAATACTTTCCCGGTATTGAACTCTTTTATTAACCATCTTTGTATAGTATTAACTGTTCAACTAACAATAATTTATAGTTTCTTCCTATTTCAACATTTTTTTACCATTTTTGTGGTGATGTTTAATGAAAATTTTGAACCCCTCCCCCAACCAAAACCCACCCCAAACACAAATGACAGTGTAGAATGAGGAAAAAAAAAAATTTTTTTTTTCTTGCCCTCAATGTCTAGAAATAAGTACTAGTGAGGTTGTTAAGAGTGCTGAGTTAAAATGGACATTCCCAAAATAAAATTGAGATTTTTTTCATTGGCTAATATTTTGTTATTCAACAATATACTGCATTTCTCTAACCAGATATGAGACAATTATTACATTACAATACATTTACTTTCTTGGGTCGGTTAATTTTGTACCCTCAAAAACTAGTTCGGTGATTTAGTGATCTGCCTTTTATTACACACTCTATCTTCTAAAACCCAAACATTTTGTTTTCATGAGGGCTTGGGTGATTTCATTTATTTAAATATTTATTTACAATTTTTTATTGTTTTTTTACTCTGTATTTATTCATTTATTTATTGATTTTTTTTGGGGCGGGGTACATACCTTGTCCACCTACAATTCCTGTTGACTTCACCATCATCTCCAGCTTTTTGTCCCATGTGAATGTGCGAATGTAATCTATATTAAAAATAATAATGAATACAAACCTCCATCAAAATCAGATTTTATTTTTCATAATACCATTGCAGAGGTCAAATAATGTTAGCCGGTAATTTGCCTGTGTTTTTCTTAACTCTTCTGAACGCTCATTGTGAAAGAGAAGGGGCTTGCCCTGGTAATTCTGGAATAGTTTGGCAGCCGCAAAATGCGCCACTGTACTTCCCTAGTGGGTGCTTTGATGCTTTACAAACTCCTCACCTGCTTGTTTCTTTTTGTTCCAGCACCTTGAGTATCATGTTGTTAGATACATACGATAACAGTATTATTATTATTATTAATATAAATTCAATATTACATTTATTTAATCCTGATCAGTACATAACACAATGCAAAAAACAACATATTGGATGCAATATCCTAATGAGCAAAGGCTTGTAGTAAAGCCCCTTTGGAAGATAGAACAAAAACCGTCAATTAAATTAAGCAGTTAATTATTATTTTGTGGTTTGTTGTTGGTGGCTTCCAATTAGGGCGGAACATGGATTACTTACCGATGATACCAACAACAAGTTCATCAGTTGTTGCGTCCAGACCCACAAGTAGAGAGTAGTCCATGATGAAGTGCCTCGCGAGGAACATGCTATCAGAGTGGACGGCCATCGCTAATGCAGCCTTGCTGTGACTGCGTATGAACAGCGGCGAGTCAACCATATCTAAGAAAATGAAAGTGAACCGTGACTTCAGGGAGTCATTGTGGTTTAACTGGGAGGTGGTTTTCAAAATGGAGGGAGATTTATGGAGCTACCACTTTAAAAAAACTTGATTCATAAATATCTGGGACAGTTTGTCCATTTCAGAGGAGATCATGTGGTGGCCTTGTTTGAATGTGAGATATAAACACGATGAGGAGTGTTTAAACATGGCCTGAGGAATTGAAGGCAAAAGAGGGCGCTATCAGATGAAAGCTTGTGCAAGTTTGAAACTTGCATGCGATCGTTTGAAACTTAAGTGCACAGGTTCGAAACTTGCACGAGGAGCTTTACTTAGTGCTCAACATACAAATTCAACGCAGAGTTGAGGGCCAGCAGCTGGGGCTAAACTGTCAGATATGTTCTCAAATTTTAAAGGTTTCTGAATTTTTTTTAACAGAAAGCTATTTATGAATGGGAATAAAAGAGAGGTGACTCAGTCTTAAACGGCCGTTCCAAACCTTGCAGGGTTATGGCCGAGTATACAGTGCTTATTAAACACACATTGGTGTCTGGGTAAACCACAAACAACAAAACAAAAAGTCAGTTTTTAGGAATTTTTGTTCAAGGGGGGAATTCTGAGTAACAGTATTTTAATAGAAGAAGAGGTAAGGACGGAGGGAAACAGTGGGAACAAAAGTATAACAAAAAAGAAAAAGAAAAGAAAAAGATTAACAACTTACGCTTCAAGAGGTTCTCATCCATTAGGACCAAGTCCTGTTCCTGTCCCGTCGTCTTAACGTGACGATTTCTGATTGATCCCTTGAGGTCAAAGACTTGTCCCATATGTCGTTGGTAGAACAGATTCTCCATGATCAGCAGAACATGCTTATGGGCGGTGTTAGTGATGGGGTTCTGGTAGCCCACTTTGTATACGCCGAGAATCTTGGCAAGTGTCGTCGGTCTCTGAAATATGGAGATCGGAGAACATTTCTGACAGGTGTACTAAAAGTCCTAGGAGTTTTATGCGAGTAATTGACGTTTTACCAAATGAAAGATCATCGTGACTCATGACATCACAATACAAAAAAAATTGCAGAGCCTACGGCCGATTTCACAAACTTTACCTAACTGCGTTAGTCCACTTGTGCAAGATTTCTTGTAGTAGAGGTGCATAGTTTACACAATAAATGTGCAAGTGGACTTATGCAGTGGTGTAAAGTTTTGTGAAATCGACGGCTGGACTTAAAGTAAGCATAACTTAGAAGAAGGAAACAAAGCCTTACATTTCAAGAAGATGATAATGTACAATATTTAGATAGATAGATTGATAGATAGATAAAATGGTTTGTTCAGCACAACAGCTGAGTTACAACTTTTTTACATTTAAAAACATTACAAATTTACATTAAAAAAGGGGAGGAAAATGACGCTAATGGTTAAACAAAATAAATAGATTAAAATCAAGAAAAAACTACCGAAAGGTCAATAAAAAAACGAGCAGTAATTAGATAAGCATGTTTTTTACGTTATGAGCCAATAGCTGGAGCTCAACCAAAAATGAGTCCCCCCCCGACTGTGAATAAGGAATAAGTAATTACCTGTTCAGTATTTGCCTGCTGAATGTACTTGAAATAATGCGGGGCGAACTCCTTAAAGGATTGGAACTCCAGACGAGATATCTGCTTCAGCACGAACCTATCATCTGGGTACAACGTTATATAGCACATTTAAACAAATTGCTTTCAAATACTCCTTCATTGATCTTGAATAAACTTTTACTTTGTAAATGCTATGTAAAGGTAAATATTGGAAGAAAAAAATGACAGTTAATATAAGTATGAACAAATGTTTGAAATGAAACCAAATGGGTTGTTAGCTTCGATCCTATCCAAACATTAAAACAGAACACTGCTTACTGCAGAATTCTGCGCTTACCACACCCTGTTAAGCGTGTGATCCTAAGGGCAGAATTCCACGGTAAGCAGAGCCAAGAAATTAAACCTAGAGCTCATACATATTTTGCCAAAGAACCATATGATATCAGACAGTACATAAATAGTAACTCAAGCCACAAATACTTAGTCTTGTTATACTACTGGTATTCCTAACACTGTGCTAACAACAGTTTGTTTGACTGGTTGTAGAATAAACACCATGAGACTCAAGCAAATTAACCAAACAATTTATTGGGTGATTTCTGGTGGTTAGAGTTTAAATGCAGAGAAATTACTGAGACAATAACCTCTCAAATTAAGAATTTATTTGTAGAGTGAATATTAACAACTATAAAAGAAAAGACATGTAAACAAACACAATAATATTAATTTGTGGCATGAAGGTATATTTACTTTGTGAAATTGATGCAACAATTTACAAACGATACAATTGATATCTAAGTATTGAGTATACAGTGCTAAGCACACTAGATGTAGGGTAAAAAACACAAATAATATTCTTTATCTCCGATGCAAATCCACACATATTAAAATCGTTGCAAATTAACATCTCTTACAAATCACAAACGATAATTACCGATCATAGATAACTACACAGACGACCCTACCTTTTGTTTTGAGGAACTTTGAGCGCGACTTCCCTCCTTGCGCGAGCCACGCGATAGAACGTGATAACGATCTGATGTAGGTCTCCTCACCGGCCGGGAAAACATACTTGCGAAGTTGGAGGAACTGTTCCGCATGATAAACCAGGCAAAAGAACTGCGTGTTGGTTGCAGCGTCAGAGAATTCTGCAGATAGAGGTTAAAAAAAAACACCCCAAAACAAGGCTTAGTATCTTTCAAGGCTCAATGTCATAAAGCTGCTAAGCAGAAAATACTGCTTAGCAAATTTCTTTGCCATCTAGTTTTCAACCAACCTGCAAAAATGTCATCCAATTAAGATGGTCACAATCTATTTAAAAGAAAAAGCAAATATTTTATCCCAGATTTCTTGCAAGTTTATAACTTCTTTTTTTATAAGTATACTAAACAAGTGCTTTTTCGTTGTCAAATGTCTTTTTCTCGACTGACATACTTCAGATGGAAACATTTCTGTGGAGAATTGGAACAAGTATAAACTTCACAATCAATGAGGTTCCAGATTGGGACTCTTCAAGACGTAGCTGCCTTCTCTTTTCTTAAACTCTTTTACTCACGTAATTCAATGTGCGGTGAGGAGACGTTTCTCTTCTCTGCTCCACTAGATGAGAAGAAATCAAAGTCAGTCTCGTCTGAAAGGAACCATCTCAATTGTTGTATTCACAGAAAAACAACAGGAATGTTGCTTGTGTGTACAAACACACTTTGAAAACCAAAAGGTACCAGACGAAGATTTTCTTTGATTATTTCAAGTTCGGTAAAATGGGATGTGGGTAATACACAACTGCCAACGTTTGCATCTTGCAATCAGGGAGATTTTGTACAACAATCAAGGAGATATTTAGAATTACATTCAGCATAATAGGGAAAAGTTTCCATAATCAGGGAGATTTTCAAATTTGTTCATCAGAACATGGAAAGATTGGTTTATTTTCAGGGAACTTTCTGCAGAATCAGGGAGTCTGCTAATAATCTAATAATTTGGGAGGGTACTCATCCGTACTTGCAGCCAAAAAGCTGAGTTGTGAAGGACGCCGCTACAACAGAGCATAGCAAGAGGGAGGAAAACCAGAGGTTTGGGAGAAAAACCCTCATGGCACAGGAAAGAACCAACGCACAACTCTACTCACATATGGCCCTACCCGGCAATCCAATCAGGACCACAGTGGTTAGAGGCCAGCGCTTTATGCACTAGTCACCCATGTCAACCAATTATGGCACATGTGTAGATGGAGAGAATGCATTTGTGAAATTTATTTCAAAGCATCTTTGTTATTTTTGTATATCCCCTAAAACTTTGTAAATACTGCGTCCTCTTTTCTATCAAGCATAAGGATGGTTGCTTTTGATTAAACTACTAACAGCGATCAAGAAGCTTGCAGCACAGTTTACTTACTTTATAAAATCACAATTTTAGTGATTTTAAAAAGTATTTCAATTGTTCTGCAACCTTTTTAATAAGAAATATGCAAACAAATCTACAAGAAAGTTGCCGCCAAAACTTCCTTTATGCAAAAAATCTTCAGATCCATTAGCAAAAACTTCCTATTTATTTTTATCAGGACATAATTTTAGGCCAGGCCAAGACATGAAACTGCTAGTACCAGGAGGTTCTTGGTTCCCAACAAAGTCGCCTACAGATTTCATATTACAGAAGTCTCAAGTTTAAAGCTAATACCCAAGTCCATAGAGCGCCCCCACTGGCAGAATTTTTATAACCACAGTTTACTGTAAGCAAAGCAAGAGGTATACTAACTTGCCAGGAGGCACATGAGTGACGAAACAATACAAATTCATTGCGAAATATTCTTAAAGCTTTGTGAAAGTACACTTTTGCTAACCCACATTTTTCTGCTTAAGTAAGCACACAATTTTGCTTGCTCATCAATTGGCCTAAAATTCATCTTTCATGAGAAGTTCAACATGAAGAGAGACGATCAATTTCCCATAGTTAAGGCTAACGAAGTTTGTTTAGTAGGTACATGCTAATACATGTATATCGTCAAGTCAATGCAAAAACGTATCTCAGCGCGTACTTGTTTGATGTGTACATCCTGGCTATTTTAAGTGAGATATGACATTGTGACAATTTAAAACTCGCATGTAACGCAAGTTTTATTTTAGAAGAAACAATGTTTTTGCACTTACATGACAATATAGCAGCTTGGCAAATTGCTTAAGTGTAAGTAATCTAACTACCTCTACTGTCTACAGTTGGAGACATTGATGTTTCATCGCTGCTCAAGTTTTGATACTGCACAGCATCAATGTTAGGGAAGTGGGAATCCTCTTTATGTTGCGCGGTGAGAGAACTATTGCTTGAGTTTTCAGGAATCTTGCTACGCAGGAATGAAATAACCCCCTTGCTTGTCTTCCCTGTAATTAAAAAAAAGGGTTACAAATGGCATACAATCCTTGAATTCCAAACAGTCCCCAATCCTCCAAATTACTCTTCTGGTAGCGTCATGTCTGGGTTAAATTCCATGGCACTGTGTACCCATGGAGCTCATACAGTTCCATGGACAACAACTAGCAGGACCTTTTTCTAGCTTCTAAAAGGGGAAACCCTGGTCATGCAATCACAGAAGCATAGTACTTACTTTGGCCAAGTTTGCACAAGGACCATTTGTCGATTAGAGGCCAAAATTGCCTGGTTACCAACACATGTTTTTGAACATGAGTACCAGTTAGTATTAGCCGCTAGTCGACAAATAGTCATTGTGCGAACTTGTCACCTTTGCTGTTCTTACTAACTATGCTTTAAAAAGGGGAACAATTTCTATAATCACAGGCGCTAATTTCTTTGCGTACAGTACCAAGCAGCCCTACTAGGCCCCCATTTCATCAGCTGTTATGCCACGCTGTTATGAAATGTCCTGAAAATTTGATACAAATTTCCTCTTGGTGTGAAAATGAAGCTGCCTAAATGTACAGAATGTTACATGTTAGAGGTTTACAGACTCTCTACATCATTTTAAATAGATATCTGAAAATCTAGTCATAACCAAGGCCAAGTCTTTTCATCTCTGTGATGGCGAGTTTGCCTCTTTCTGGACAATCTGAAAGTGCAGGAAAAATCTTGACAAAGCACACGCCAGTATGCACAAAAGAGCTAAAAATGCATGAAAATGGCGCTTAACAGAATGCACTTGACTAGTTCCCTGTTAATCTTTTCTGCTTCAGCGCTTCATGAAATCGTGCCTCGTTCAAAAAAGCAAAAAGTGCAGTTGGGAAAAATGGAAACCAGAGAAAGAATGCATGTCATACGTGTGAGCTGAGGCCGTTTTGGATGGTCCTTCCCGTCGTTTGGTCCTTGGCCATTCTCGGAGGCCACATGACGTCTTAGGATGGGGCTAGGATTCTTGAGATCGGACAGTACGTCTGCCAGTGCACCCCCCTCGCTTGGTGGAAGTAAGTCAGGCTGCTGGAGGTCATACAGCTGAGTTTTGTACATCTCAGAGCTACATGGAAATTCAAAGTCAATAATCCTATTATTGTGGCCCGGCATGTTTAAACATTTTCAAGAAATTACTAATTTGTTCCAGTTGTATCTAGCAACCTTCATTGTTACTTCTTAATCTGGCCAATAGCACTCTGCACAAATGCTAAAAGCAGAAGCCAAGTACCCGGATCTCAGACGTTTCAAATTTTACTATAAAGTGTGCACTTAACTGTGAACTGACAGTCGTATATGGTATTTACCTTAAAGCATGCACAATAATAGAGCTTGGTTCCTGGTTGTTATTGTGATTACCTCAAAGCATACGTAATAATAGAGCTTGGTTCTAAAACATACGCAATAATAGAGTTTGGTTCCTGGTCGTTTATTGTGATTACCTCAAAGCATACGTAATAATAGAGCTTGGTTCTAAAACATACGCAATAATAGAGTTTGGTTCCTGGTTGTTTAATGTGATTACCTCAAAGCATACATAATAATAGAGCTTGGTTCTAAAAGCATACACAATAATAGAGCTTGGTTCCTGGTCGTTTATTGTAATTACCTCAAAGCATACGCAATAATAGAGCTTGGTTCCTGGTCGTATATGATGACTGGCGTTACAGTGCACTGAGGTAAGATGTGATGCTCATCTGGTGGACTGTAAAAGAATAATAAAGATAACAAAGACCAATAAAATGCTAGATAAACTGCACTTTTGGTTTAGGTTTCGATTAAGTAAAACACACATTGCACAGTAACACACAGGTGATCGGACTCCCAAACTGGTTCAACTAAGGTTTTTATCTTTGTATTTATATTTTTTTAACTGGGGACCCAATAGCAAAAGCTAGAATAAAGTTGCATAGAAGAACTACAAAAAGA
>CM021531.1:3821573-3838511 GCA_010994315.2 Pisaster ochraceus
ACAATGATGTCATAAAACTTGTATTGCATGTAAACTATTATTTTTTTGTATTATATCGAAACTAATACTGAAAAACAGAAGCCAAAATGACAACAATTTAAAAGCATTTATATTTTGTTCACAACTTCCACTTTCACAGGAAGTTAAAGGTCAATGACGCCACAGAGGTCAACGAAACCCATCAATAAAGACAATTACCCGATGAACATTGTCCCAAAATATTGTAACAAAATACTTTATGGTAATTTTTTAATGATTTTTTTTAATGAAAACACTCAATACATTTATGTGTTTCAAAAGTATGCGGGATATGGGGGTTAGCTGTGTACAAAGTATATGGGACTGAAAGGGTCAAGCAGCAATATGAAATTGGGTCCTTTTCATTACCAATTACCAAAACGCCAAATACTTACGTAATCGTTTTATGACCATTACAGGATGCTGGCTCAGTAATCCTCCCCTGTCTGCCCTCACCTCAACGCGATACTCCTGACCTGAAAGCAGCCCATCAAACACCAGATGACACTCTCTTTCTTTACAGGGGGCATTCTTAGCCTGGACTTGATGAGACGTCCTGGAAGTAAAGAGGGTGGCTACGTAGAAGTCCACAGCGCAACCTTGGCAAATGTTGGTGGGCCAAATTAGTTTCAGCTTGATGTTGTCCAGGAGATTAACCTCTAGGCTCGATGGACCGACTGGCACTGTTTAGAAACAATCTTTAACTTAGAGATAATGTTGATTAAAGGCAAAGTATACCTTTTGAATTTGGAAGCGTTCAATTGTTTTAATCCTGTATAAATGTAGATATACAATACAACTATTCTGTGAAAGTTTCATTTCAAAAGGTCGCATTTTTGAGATATCGTCGAAAAATCCGGAGCGAATACGTCAACGCAGGATGAATTAGCCCTAACAGGAATCCCTAACAGGAAACGTTTCTGACAATAACGTTTCTCAGAATTCAAATTTTGGCAGATAAAAACTTTTTCCCAAACCACATTATTTCGAATTGAAATGTTTCTCAAAATACTTTAATACTATCGAAAGCTGCTGCACTTCTAACCAAGTAAGTTTGTATTGCCATTAATGTTTAGAGTCATTACCAAACATGTTCCTTCCCTTTTACAACCCCAAACTTCCATGATTTCAATAATTTTAATTTTCATGTTAATGTACACATAATGTTAAAGCTGATGAATTGTGGGCTACTCACAGGTCAGTACGCTGTACTCATACGGATCACTCCTTGATGAGCCATAGGTGACTGTTTGCAAGGTGACATTGTACTGAATACCAGATGTTAACCCTTCAAACCTGGCAGTGTGGCTCCAGCTTTCGATTTCCAATTTCTTCTGAGGGCATTGAAAGCAAGTTACTAAGACATGCTGGTAGTTGCCCTGCGGAGGGTCCCATTGTAAGGTGAAGGTGGTGCTGGTGCGGGCAATTATCCTAATGCCTGCTGGTGGTAAAACACCTGAGGAGACCAGAGAAGAAACAGTCAAAAAAAGTTACCCCTTAAAATAGGGGCGCCAATATAAAATTGACTTTTGTGATGCAATAGTTTTCCAATAGATAGCGTCCTCATAAACGTGGGGGGGGGGGAAGTTACAAGTCTCTAATCTCACGTTAAAACGATGTAAAATGTAATTTTTATCTGATACTCTTTCAGAGTGACATTTGAACTGTGGCGTCATCGGACATCAAACAAATGGGTCTGTACAATCCAAAGAGGAATTGTGTACCAGTCAAAAGGTCAAATCCAATGCTGTTTAGATTGAATATCATCAAAATTCAGGGGTTATCTAAAAATTCTCTGTAGATTATCGAACAGGCCATAATATTAAAAATTACGTCATCGAAACTTTTGGTTTTTTTTGACAAAAATTCCACAGTGGCATTTTTTACCGCACTAACGTAAAGTTTTTCCCCCATTTTCATACAGATTCTATCAATTGGAAAACGAGTGGACCACAAAAACTGAATTTCACCTTGAATTTGTACCCTCTTTAACCACTTCAAAACATATTCCCCCAACCTGCCCCGGCCTATAGACCATGGAAGTCTCGCAACGACAAGGTCACCATTGCGCTTCTGGGCACCTCTGAGCCATCAGCTATGGGAGATCAACGTGGGTGCAATTTCGTGCGATTTTTGTTTGTGTCTTATCACGTTTTTCAAACCCCAAAAAAACATACTGGTGGAATGGTTACATTTAAAACTTACAATGTTATATATCAAAATTAAATAAAATCTGCAAGCTTAAGAGAAAATGAAGAAATAGTGAGTGACCTCCAACATCCGTCTTGAAGTGTCAAATTGCGAATTTACGCCCACAGTGTTGAGCAAACCGTGTCGACTGCACTAACAAACCGTAGTTAGGTTATATTTTAAATCGGGATATAAGTGCTTTGTTACTTAGCGCGAAAACAGACCCTAATGACACATGGATTTTACATGACATTGTATGGCATCACTGAATCAAAGACGTCCTAGTTTCACAGGGTTTGGGCACCAAATTAAGCTTTTTTTTATTCAAACCATATTTAATTGGGGAAATTTTTGTTAAAACATCCCAATACCAATTCTTTCAAAACACAACGGCCACATTACCAGCTGAAGCTGCTAATTAAGGTGCCCAGAAGTCTAGATTCTCGCGAAAGCCTGTAAACTCTTGACGTCACTTTACACAGTCTATAGACCTGTCTCACTTCACCACTGAACTACGAATACCTTCATCAGGTTAATTACCTACCGGTGTCTACAGTGATGTTTCGGGGATGGCTGGGTCTCCCATTTATGCTCATTGTGACTACCGAACATCCATATGTAACACCAGGAAGTAGATTCTCCACAAGAAACCAAGTCTGTGTGGTCTTCCTTGTCATCGACGAATTGGGTGAAGAGATTTGCGCTTTGCAGGAGATGGAGAAGTGATCGACCAGAGGGGGTGGGGTGTGTGGAGGGAAGATCCACTCTAGTCTGATGCTATTTGCTTTGGTGTCAACTGCATTTACGTTTGAAGGAGGTTCCGTTGCTGAAATATAGAAAATACATTAATATTTGCTTCTTATATAGGCCTAGCGCTCATATCCGCCACTCAGTGACACTCAAGGCACTTCAACATTCAGTATTTTCCTAAAATATGTGGGGCTACGTTTCAAAGAGCTACTCTCAGTATGAGACCTACTCTTTTCATAGCACCACTTAATGGTTTACAAGGTGCTATGGCGCAATATGCAGCCAATCAAACCAGGAACACCCCTTCTCTTTTCGATAAGTGCACTGGGTTCTTTTCCGTGCATTACACAACACACAGGACCAACAGCTTTACGTCCCATCCGAAGGACACAGCAATAGTGGTTAAGTGTCTTGCTTAAGGACACAAGTGTCACGACCGGGACTCGAACTCACACTCTGCTGTTCAGAAACACCAGAGCTTGAGTCCGATGCCCTAATCCGCGTGGCCACGACACGCCACATTAGAGGTTCTAATGATGTTCACATCATCGGCTGTTACACACACATACACAAGAAGTTGCTGACCTTGATGGATGTTAAAGATAATAAAAATAATAAAAATGCATGTGTGCACATAGAGTGCCAGACCAGACTGCACATTTGGTTGTGCTACATTTGGGCCGAAAATGGCATCCGGGAACCACATGACCAAAGAAAACTTATTCCTCCATGTCACAACTCTTTCAATACACAGTACCGTTTCTACCTACACCGTTTCTGGTGCGTTCCAAATGGTTTTATCTTGATGTTAAAAAAAAAAAAAAATTGATCTCAAGTTTCTCCATCTGAAAAAATAAAATACATAAAAGTAAAATGTATTTTGTTTTGCATGTATCGGCACGCAATTCGCGTGTATCAGACCGATACGCTAGCTTGTGCATGGGGACAACCCTGTCTTATTTCCACATACCTGGAAACCACTCTCTGTCGAAGGTGGTCGCCTGCGCACCACTGACCGCTTGTATGTTGAGTGCATACCGTGCCCCTGGATAGATGCCGTCCAGAGTGATGTTTTGCGTGTTTCCGGCCAGAGCATCAGATTGATATTGTTTAAACCCTCCGAGGTATGTGTCCGTTTGGTTGTAGGAAAATATGTACTTATTGATGTTGGTTTGGTTCTCAAAGAACCACTGAAAAGTTGCCTTGGTTGCGTTGCCGTCAAGAAGCTGCAACTTTGGATCCGGAATATTGAGTTTGTGAAAAGCTATAAATTAAATGGTAGAATTGAGATAAAGAGAAAAGAGTCAAAGTTGTTTCAAACAAATGTTGATCACTTAGAGACTTTCTCCTTAAGGTGTTAGGCGCTATTTATATACAGTTGTTATAATTATTATTATTATCATTATTATTATTAAATTGGGACTTTGGGTTAAACTGTTGTTGAAAAGCACAGGTTAAAATGAAGTGAGATTGCAAAAAATTATGATTATTTCCTCTTTTCCATGCAGTGTAACATAAAAATTTCCATCTGGCAGGGGATAAACACATAAAGAATAAAACCTTACATGCTTAAAAAAATAAATTATGTAGCTAAATTTGCAATGTAAACGGCTGAAAGTGTGTACTTTTTCAAATCAAGAATTATATTTAAAAAAGGAACAATAGGTCCAATATTGCTACACAAAGGAAAACAATGGCGCCCACATTTGTCAGGACAAAGAGTTGAACAAAGGAAGGTCACTGATTGGAGGTCATTACACACTTGTGTGGGTGCATATGGGTAGGTGTACACATTCAAACCGGGGACCTATAACAAAAGAGAACAATAGGGTCCCCGGTAGGGTGAAGGTCCCCAGTTGGAGAGTGAGTACAAAACAATAGGTGCTCGATTGCAGGTGTTTTTACACTTGTGTTGTGTGTGTGCACAGAACCCTTGATAATGATGCCATCAATTACAAGTGCTTGCACATTATTTCAATCTATGGATGGTTGGAAGTGGAACCACTAAATAAAACAAACCTAACCATCACATGAATTGACTTTCTACACAAATTATGTTCATTTACAGGCCTTGAGTTTCCTATTTAAGAGGGCAAGGCCGTTTTCAGTTTGCACAAGCCACTTTAGTTAGCAAACCTTAAAGTCCATGGGAAGCTTTTGAAGGGGCCCCAAGGCCAAGACCAGGGCAACAGGGGCCATGACCTTCCTGCAGTTCCCAGGCCCACACATTGCATACATAATGTAAATGGTTGATAGGGCAGGGCCTGTGTGTGATAAATTTAAGGGTAGACCGTTATCATGCTGTGGTCATCTACGTCATGTACCCTGCTTTCAAGAGTGACAATGTCGCTTCTATTGATCATATCCTGAAAGGAACCAGACTTTTTTCCCTTCTAGCCTCGGTTTGGCTACACTAGGTAGAATGTACAATAAGCAAAAATGGCTGCACCATCATTAAGATAAAATATGCACATAGCTTTCTCTTTCTGGCAATAGAAAGAATGTCATGACAATCCTGAAAACTTGACTTGAATGAAAAGATGGAATTGGAGATATGATGTCATGCAGAACCTTCCGTTGTTATTTTTTTAGAATGTTGAAAATAGATTAAAAGGGTGTTATAATTCCGATTGTGAATCATGCAGCATGTGGGGTGGGTTTATAAGGAAAATACTTATGCAATGGGTGCATTAAGGCTGCACTCGTGGACTCTTGCTTTAAAACAAAACGATTGCTCTGCAAGCAAAAATGAAAAAGGCCAACACAACAAAGAAGCTCTCAGCAAGGACATGCATGCGTTTTAATGAAGTGGCCCCCATGTTTACTAATTTATGGAACTCTTTTGGGGAGATTATTTCAGGATAATTTCACAGTGGAGTCAATGAAGAGTTTAAACTTTGGCAAAAATCTCTGCCGAACCTCTCAAAGCCAGTGCACCCTTTTTGTAATGTTTTGTCAAATCAGGGGATGGAGTGTTGCTCCACTGTTTCAATCAATCAATACTTTGTAACGCCGACAGAATGCATCATGAACGATTTCCCATCGTATAATTTTTACACCCTTTCAACTTTATTTGTTTTCATCTTCAAACACAGGATACAAATGTCTTTATTCTGGATTTCACCTAATTTCCATCATCCCTATTCAGTTGAGAATTATTTTATCAACTTAAGGTTCAACAGATCAACCAGAAACCCCCCCCACCAGATTTCCAATGGTTCTACTTCGGCATCAGCAACTTAAAGATAGGGTCATAGATTGGTAAACACTCCAAATATTAATGACCATAAAAACTTACTTGGTAAAGAATACTGCAGCTGCTGATGGTATTTACAAACTACTTTAAGAAAGAATTCCCTTCAAAGCAATATATGGTTTGGAAACATTTTTTACCCCAAAACATTTGAATCTGAGAAACAATTAATGCATGAATCCTTTCTCAGATTTCTTTGGGTTGGTGTCCATTCGCGAATACTGTGGCAGAGATGCGGTTGGTACCCGCTGTCACCTCGCTAAACGCGGTTGGATTTGACATTCCTGTGAAAATACTGCATGCCATTTTCTCAGCAAGTAGACAGTGTATTCAGCTGAAACTTTCACATGTGACTTTTATTGTATCTTTTTCTATTTATAAGCATTACTTTGACTTTTACCAATCTATGACCCTTCCTACAAGTCAAGCTTTTTGTTAGGTTTCTTTAAAAAGTTACCCCTATGGTCAAGTCACTAAAAGGGTGCAGGAGCTTTGGTTGGAACGAAATACCTGTTGTGATATTAATAAAATCACTTGCAGACCTGCCAAAATCATCATCTCGGGCAACTACGCTCACGTTATACTTCACCGCAGAGGTGAGATCTTGTTTTGCGATACAGACAGTTGTGCCGTTCAGAAAGTGACCCTTGTGCCAAGTCCGGGTCCTGTCTAAGTAGGACTTGGTGACTAGGAAGTAGGAGATGGAACCCTCGGGTCCAACGGGTTCACTGAGGCATAGAGTGATTGATTCAGGGGTAACTTGGATGCTAGCGAGGTCAATGACCGGGCTAGGCAGCACTTTTTGGGGAAGGGAAGAAACAGAAATCACTAAAATAAAATGCGGCATTAAAGGAGAGTGGAATGGTGCATATAAATGGAGAGGTTTTAGGGAAGTGAATTAAAGTAAAAAGTGAAGGCTGATGATACCTCTATGTACAACAAAACAACACTTTTCTTATATGCGCAGGGTCAAAGATTAGAAATCCATTTGTTCTATTCTAAAAGGCTGCTGTTAATGGTTAATATTAGGTTTTTAAGTTGACCATGCTGACTGTTTTATATTTGTTAATCCATACATTTTTGGATGATTGGTGCGACCCAGAGTGGAAATGCACACAGTTAAAACAGAGTTTCTTTGCCACTGTACACACTTAATTGATTTGTTTCAAGAGCATGTTGCTGTAATCCTTCTACCGACAGTGACAGTCCTGTAGGCACCAGATTATGTCAGTGAGATTGTCTGTATTGGTCATGCTGTTTTGCAAAACTGCATGTTTAACTCATAAGACACACCCCACAACAAAAAAGAGGAAAATAGAGTTGGATTTTCCCTTTTTTTTCCAGTGAAATTGTAGTTGGCACTGCCTAGTCGGAAACTTGATTTGTTGCCAAAACCTCAGAACCATACATTTACACAAGAGGCAAGATATTCTTTTAGTTGGCATAACCAAACAATAAAACATGTTCATTTTGGGAAACAGAGGTTAAGACACTTTTTATTTATTTATTTATTTATTATTAATAATATTATTTTTAGGGGGGAGGTATTGATTGTACTTGACCCATTCCTTTGTAAACTTAAATGGTTAGCATTGGGTGCATGGGTTGCTACTGACTACAAGTACATGTATCTGTCAGTAGTGTTTGTCTGTTTGTACGTACAGTAAAAACTTTTCAGCACAGTCTCATGTGGACTATTTTGGCAAGAACCAGCAAATAATTGGTCAGGAATTAATAGGGCGCTAAGCTTAAAGCAAAACATAACAACAGTTAAACTGAGGTAGAAATTTCTAAAATTAGAACAACGTATCCATTAACAGAGGGCGTGACAGCAAAATTTAGAATGACTGACTGTGAAAAAGAAAATAATTACACGATGTAGTTCTCTGACTGACATCAGCAACGATAGTTGTCGGGTCGAGTCCGTCCGGTGTCCACGGCATATAGGGCTCTGTCCCTTCGACGGAACCCCCGTTCTGGTCGGGATATGTGGTAGAACTGTCTGTGGACGTTTTAAGACTAAGAGTACTCGGCTCATCTCTAGGAGGTTGAGACGACGAAGTTCCAGACGGTTTTGTAGAATTTCCAGTCGGTACTTCTGACGTGCCGTCCACTTGTACTATGGAATTCGCAAGTCCAAGTTCTGTCAAAAGTGCTGTAGTGGTGTCTGACGTGACAGCAGAGGGCGCCAGTTCAGTTGTGACTTCTGGTGAAAAAGTGTCCAGGCCGCCGGACCCCACAAGGGGCATGCTTGTGACTGTGGCCGGGGTGCCACTTTCAGAATAAACAGGCACACTATCCGAGGGTGTTGCAGTTTGATTTACAGCTGAAACTGAGCTCGTTCCTGGGACGGGGAGAGATGCAGAATACCATTAAATATTGTGTCCCCTCAATTTTCAAGATTGGGGGGGGGGGGGTAGTTTTACCTGAAGTTTATACACTACAACTTCATCAGCAATGTTTATAAGGTTTTGTTTTTTGTCATGTGGGACTTGTACAAGAAGTTTATAACGTGCTTGTTTCGCCCGAGGCAATTGGAATAATAAGTGATTGTGATTTGTCATCGTGGTCTTCAAAAGCTATTCTCGTCTTTGACAGTATTTCAGACGAAGTATATATATGTATATGGATAATTGATTACCGAACTTTAGTCTGTTTTTAGGGTCTAGGCTTCAAATAATTATACTTTCGTTGATAATTAAAATTTATGTGGGCGTATGATGAGATGTTTTCTGTGGTGAATCTGCTCGCAGTGGCTTCCCTTCCGCTCACAGATGCAAAAAAAAAACCAAATTAAATCTAATATAAAAGAACTTAAACAATAAAACAAAAATAATATAGTGCCTGTAACTGTAAAAATAGAAAGGTTGTGAAAATAAATAGTACTCACCTAAAAACAGTGTTAAATAAGTAGCCAGAAATACCTGTAGAAATACAAAATACAAAGAGAGTATACTAGTATTTTTTCGACGAAAATACCGTTGTTTATATGAAGAGAAAAAATAATTATCTATGAAGTTCTTCAAGTTAAATACCAATTTCCTTTTTGAGCATTACACAAATTTGCTTACAGAAAATAATATCTTGCTTCGGCCAAAATCTACCACAGTGATTATGTTTTTTGCTTACCTAGTTGCATAGAGCTGCTTAAGCACAGAAAGTATCTTTAGCACAACAAATTATGATAAGGCTACCAGCCAAACTTCCATGTACAATTTGTAACTGGTATCCTGCTCATTTCTTCTAAGCAGAAAATTTGTGCTTAACTAGCTCTATGAAATTGGGCCCAGAGCTGCTTAAAAATGAGTGATTATCAGCAACAAGAAAGCGCTCATCAATTTTGTTAATGTGAGGACTTTCATTTGTCCCTCTAACTTCACACTCTCCAAAGACTAAGCAACAACAAAAAAGTGAGGACACAAAAGTACAATGGATTTCAATGTGAGGACAGCACCGTTCCTTTAGTGTTCCTTTGTTCTACTGTCCCCTCTCGTCTGATAATACCATGACCTGCTTCATGGCAGAGTGAAATCAAACTCGGGCAACAACTGATATTGGCCAGCCTATATCGGCCCTCGGCTTCTACAGTTCACACGAGCAGTCCACTTCAAAACTAATAGAAGTTATCAGCAATAAACGCACAGCCCGGCTGCCACTTTTCAAAGCTCCCAAATAGAAAGCGCTATTCCTGTAAATACCACGTGTGAGTCATGCGACTTAAGGTTTGTTATTTTAAGACTCTACTTGAAGACGTTTCTGGTGAGTGCTATCGAACAAAATGAAGAAAAAAAAAGAAGAAAAAAGAAAAAAAAGAAGAAAAAAAGAAGAAGACGCAGAGATCTTTTCGAAATGATCACGGATCAACCTTACATGTGAACAACTACAGAAGGCGACAAGGAGCAGGACAACTTTGCATTACTAATTAATTGACATTATATCCAAGCATAGTGTTTAAGAAAGAAACACTGATACTTATTTAAGAAAGCGAAAGTGCCCAGCCCATAGGAGCTATACGTTCCCAAAAGGCAGCCGTGCGAGATCTACAAGAAAATGAAAATGAGAGGCACCAAGGTCAACTGCAGTTTTGTGATGTACATTTGTACTAATTTTTCCATTAGACAAGTCTCTAACTTCACGTTAAAACGGTGTAAAATGCCACACTGTGCTGGCGCCCTTCTCGTGCGAATTTTGCCAACATCTAAAAACATCCAATGACGTCACATTTCAAATGTGTCTTTTACTGCATCTTTGTACAAGCATTAAAAAAAAAAAAAAAATCATTCCCGAATTTCGATATTAAACCAAAACGGCATTGATTTTGACCCTCCGATTGGTGCAAAAATTCCCTTTAGGGTGTATACAGCTATTTTATGTTGATATCCAATGAGAGATGTTTAACGTTTCCCTCTGAAAGGGTATTCAACATAATATAACAATGACACACCATTTCAAGGTGAGGTTTATGGAGACGTAATTTCCCCCTCACCTTCAAAAGGAATCTATCTATTGAAAATAAGTACATCACCCCCCAAAAATTGACATTGGAGCCCATCTTTAACATCTTCCTTACGTATCCCTTTCCGTCCCTCGTATGACGCATCATTTATTCCAAATTGGAGAAGCTTAAAACCGCTCAAAAAGGGGCAACTTGCGACACAGGAGCTGTACGCATTGGATCAATAACGAACTGAGCTATAAAACGTGAGGATGCATAAATCCAGATGACTTGCTATAAACTGCATGCTACGAAATAAGTGGTGTTTGAAGCTTTGCGTGGTGTGGAAACTAAGAAATAACTCTATAATAGTAAACTTGCGGGTACAACCATGATGTAAAATCCCTTTTGGATGAGTGTTGTCTCTGAAAAGAGCCGGCGTTGTCTCGACGTTTTGAACAGTAACACTCTTCTCCTGAAGGCGAGCAGAGTATACTGTTCGAAACGTCAAGACCACACCCGGCTCTTTTACGAGCCATTACTCCTCCCAAAAGAGATTTTACACACCCGTAAATTCCTGTTTTCTCACGCCAGGATATAACCAATTCCGGATAATTCAAACTGGGCTAAACGACATTGAATACAATCGGAGGAAATTCGCTATAAGTTTGTTTTTTTTAACAAGAGCGATGACATTACAAGTGACATGAATGATGCAGCTATAGAGTAGAACCGGATATCTAATTAGGTAAAAACAGAGTGTTTCTGGTAATCCGACTGGCCTAAATATTCTCATAAATGGGAAAATGGCCAAAGCTTACTGTGAAAATATTTACAATTATAATGAATACCTTTACCATTACACTTGTTTTTTGTTTATATTGCCAACAAGAAGCTTTTCCAAACACATTTTAAAATTATTATTTTTGGCCCCATAAGAAATTATATATAGCACCACCCATATGTAGATCCTGTCATGTGATTGGTTGAGAGCGTGTCAATGAATCATATTGTCGAAAACAAGGTTTGTGCTTGGGCTTGGGCTCCGTCAGTTATTTAGAAACCTTGTGCTTTCCTTACGGTGCTTCAATCAGGGTTTCGAAAAGTGCCATTATTTTTTACTAGGAGTGCGTTTTCGAGCCTAAAACCAACAACTGTTTCGGCTATTGACTATAGTAACCATTGGCCAGTCCAACCGAAAAAGGGTATTGGTTACAGCCGCAAATACGCACCCAAAGCCGCACGAACGCGACGAACTATTGACCAATGTATAACTAAACCGTAGCAACCATGTGTACTATACCAATATCAACGGCAGGTTCTGGTACCTAGAAGTCTAGGTAGAATCTATCTAGGTAGAATCTCGTAGTTGTAATAAACCATAGCACACGAAGCGGTCAATTTTGTATACTATCCGTACCTGACTGCATACAGTGCTGTCATAATCAAGTCATTTCAGTATAATACAATAATCATAATAAAACCATTCTTATATAGCTCATATCACCATGAGGTCCATGTGCTGTAAAGGGGAAATCCACAACTGTACAAAGTAAATAGATATGTTTTCACCCGGGTTTTGAATTGCAGCTGATGTTTCAGTCTGTTTTAACAAACCTCTGGAAGACTGTTTCATAACTGAACCGCTGCATAGTGGAAAGAGCGGGAACCTTACGACTTGGTTTTGATAACTGGGTGAGTCAGACGGGATTTATGCGAAGATCGCAGATTTCTAGCCGTTTTATAAAGTATTTCAAGAGGCCTTATAATTATATTCGAAACACAGTTGGAAAATCCGTTCTGTCGAAAAAGTCTTTCGGGAATCGGAAACCATCGCTAATACAAAAGTCACTTCAAAGACTTCACAAAGTGCTAAATTCTGTATCATGAATATTATACAAATAACAATTAATTGCTTTGGTGTTCGTCAAGGAGCTTCAAGACAAATATCAAGACAAAATAAAGTACCTAATACCACTATAGAGCTCCCCTCAGTAAGTTTAATTTTATTTCGCTCTCTCTCTCTCTCTCTCTCGTTAGTTTTTTGTTAGAGTTTTCATTTATATTGGCATGTCATGACTGAGCGGTGTAATATATATAGCAGTTGTATTCTTTTAATCCGACCCATATCTTTCCGAGCCTAATTGTGCCAAACATACAATTTGTTTTAGTCCTTAGACCTAGTAAAAACACTCCACATTTTAATAAATAGGCATAAACAGTACCACATTGTTAAACGCCAATCTTTACCCAACAAAAAGGAAACGTATGGACAACATAGCGACACACCCAGGATATCCCATTACAGGGGCCGATAAAATGGTTATAATTAACAAATTCCGTAACTTAAACTAAACACAATAACTCAATGAGTCCACCGTGATTATCAATGCTAATTCCCTGCAGAAAATGAGGAAAGAAGAGGTATTAACTCTTTAACTATTTTCATTAGTAAAGTCTGCCTAATACTGAAAAAAAGTTAGCATAAAATGACTTAGGCCTATGTGCAATGTGCCGAAGACATTGGCACATAGTGAACTGGTAGGCAAGGCAATCTCTCCAATGTAAAACTTCACTTTTGCAGGGCCTACCACAATAGGGGCATCAGTGGGTCGTGGGGCGTGGGGGGGGGGGTGACATTAAGTCGAATTCCAGAACGCACTTATGGGTGTAAGCCGGTAAATTTCCTTATTTTCCTTAACATTTCTTGCGTTTAGATAAGTTTGTAAACCTAAAGGAATACAGTGTTTTGTGTACTGGGATTTCCCCGCTCTGCAGAGCTCTGATTTAAAAGATTACGTATTCAGTTTTATAATTGACAATATTTGACACGATTCACGTACATGAATCTTGAAACATTAATGAATTTGCTTTCTTTGTGTCCGCGAGCTGACAGGGTGACACAGAACCGATGACGAAGAGATTCAGATGATGACTGGCTTTGCTTCAAAGTGTCAATCGATTTCAGGAAATGAACACCGAAAAGCACTTTTCTCTATAACAATACCCAAGTTGGCTTTTATGGCCATGTCACACACGGCAATTTGGTCTGGGAGCGTGTGGAGGCAACCAAAAGCGCTGCATGCAAAGAGGAACACTCCAGCAGCACAAGAGACATTCTTCTAACTGTAACTCACTATCCCCAGGAAAAGAATGAGAAAACTGAAAAAAATGTGAATGAATTTTCTTAATGGAGATTGCCTGGGACTGGTTGCCTGTAAATTGCCTCATGTTACACGACGTATAGACGCCAAGAGTCCAGATAGTCTTTGTTTTTGTTTTAGAGAAGGGGACAAACAGCCGAGCTGGTTATTGTAATTTTTTTGTAACTACCAATTTTTACTAGTATTAATTTGGCATAGCAATACGCGGGTGACCGTAAGAAGTTCACGGGCCGCTCGGCGGGTCAATGCGCCTTGGGATGGAGCCCTCTACCCGGCAGACCGCGGTGGCACACGATTATCCCCAGAATTTACAGAGCGTTAAAACAAATATAATCTGTACTTGGTTTTTACAATTATTTCAAGATGAAATAAGTCATATAATTGTCCCAAAATATGCATCACCTACATTTTATCTTTTCAATTTAACGAGATAAACGTTCTGTGCTGTAATTTTATTTTTATAGTGCCAACACTTAGATGTGTACAAAATAGAAAACAGTAACTGAAAACCTAACAAACAAAAAGGCAACAGGAAATTAAGAATATTATGTTCACATGCTAAAAATAATGCATGGTTTTTCACTTTTTTTCTCCTGACACTTTGTTCCTTCTTGGTGGCACAAAACATGAACACCGAAAGGGACTTTTTTTGTCAGCTCTGCCAATCCTGTAAAATACCTTTTAAAAATAACTGTCTTTACACTGCTATTTTGAGTGTCAACAAGTGACAATAACGTATGATCAAGGGCGACCATTTTGATGGACAGTACCATCCCACCTGACAATGCAGTGTTATTCAAGGTTTTTAGAGTGGTCAAACTTTTCGTCGTACACACCGGCAGGAAGACGCCTACACTGGGGACAGTTATCTTATCTCAAAATGCAAATGACACAATTGCTATATTCATACTAAAAAGTAAATAATATGATCGTGCGCTGCTTTCACATTTTGTGACAGTTGAAAACAGGTGAAATCACTAACTTTATTTTAGCTGGCTTCAGACACGGTGTCCATCCGCCCTACACCCCCCGAACTCCTGAAAAAAAAACCCACAAAAAACCCCACATAAAACTAGGTTAACAAAAGTAACATAAAATAAATAAGTAGTAAATCAAATACTTAATCATTATACTTTATACAAATTACAATTGATAACGTCTCACAGACATTTTCATAGATTCCTTTAAAGGAAAGTGGCTGCAAAACAAACAAATAAGTAAACTACATTTAAACAACTAAAACACATTAAACCGTATAAAATATATTGAACCTTAAAACATATTGAGGCGTTACATAACAGGGATAAGGATAATAAGGAGATCCCTCTGGGGCCATATTAATTATATTAATTATTCATGCAAAGCTTACTTAATCTTAACTAAAATTAACAGTTCCGTAGTTTCGAAAATTGTTTAATCAAATTATACCTTCATTTACTGGAATGATAGAATAAAGTTTCTAATTTGAAGTTTAATAAAACATTGTGATGCTATACGTTACATACTCGTACTATAATGCAAGAATCTTTTGTTTTTTTCATTACTATTGTGATACTTTTGGCGTTTCCCTAATTTCACTGTAATAACGACAGCAGACATATCCATTGTTCTTGGAAACGTGAGCATGCTCAGAACGACGTAAACAATGGAAATTTACCTGATAAATTTGCTGCCACCTAGTGCTCAAGTCTCCCATTCAGAAAAAGACAAAGTGTATTATGAATTAAAGTTATGTGGTGGGACCATGTCGTGTTACTCTAGAAGAATGTCTTAAAAACCGGTACCGGCTTCAACAGATTCTGTTTTCAAATTAGTATTCTTTGTTTCAGTCTACGCTGACCGAAATGTGTGTGTTTTGGGGGTATATAATTAGATAATGTTTGGGCATAATGTTTAACTCACTGTGACGCACTTCGTGAATAATCTCCAACATGTACGGCTGTTATTGTTGTTCAAGACTGAGTTTTTTGCGCGTGTCTCTTTATGCCATTATTAAAGTTCAATGGCGAAATAAAATGCGATACAGTAACACAAAAGATGAATGGAAAACACGAGTGAACATGACAGAATCTGTTAACCAAAAGCTATTTAATAAAATGTACTATATAAACCAGAAACACTAAAAAGAGAGGTGAAATAATTGAGCTAAAACATTACAACAGCACAGGAACAGCAACTCGGGAAAAAGTATAAATAATTTTTTTAATAACAATACATAGTAAAATGGCATAGTCGCAATGGTACCTATAACATGTATTCAGTTCGAACATTTTTAGCATTGTCTTTTCTGCATATGCTATACAACCAAAGATAGGGCCTACTACAAAAGTCGCATCTCTTTGACTAAACTGTGTATATTTCCTTTAATCTAAATATTGAGTTAAGTGCATCTAATTGAAACTGGTGAGTAAACTACAATTCCATCAAAACTACTGTGCGAAAGTCTCCATCCAAAATGTCAGGGGTCAGACTAATTGTGAAAGTTGTGTTCTGAATGCACTGTTTCATTAAAGAAGGATGTCTAAAAATAAAAAAACCCTTTTTTTTTCCTCACACGAAGAAAAGTGGGAAGCCTCGTGCGGTTGGCGAAGCATTTTTCCGTTAGGCTAAGGGGGATAATCTATTTATATCCCTACAGCCTTTTCCCAAAGCACAAGGCTTTCAGCAGAAAATAGTTCTTGAAACGTTCTAGCTGAACCTTTTAGGTAAATATAAAGCAGGACTCCAGTCACATACCTTATAAGCGACATGGTAACTGAGCTGGTAACCTTATTCTGGCAATTATCATTTTGTTGGGCTTTGCTACTTTTTGTGTTTAAGCAGCGCTATGAAATTGGGTACTAGGCCTCAAAATTTATCCACTAATAACACGGAAATAACTGTGTCCACTCGCAACATAACAAAGTATGTTATATCGCAATGGTGTAACTAGTTGCTCGATTTGTGGGGGAAGGGGGGGGGGCGTTATGAAGTTGAAGCGTAGTGACCCAACATATATCACGGGACTCCTAGTTCTGACTTGTGTTAGCGGATACATAACGGGAAGGAAATACACTTGGAGTGATCTCATTCTGTAAACTCATTGGAAACATAGTGCAATAGTCCCGAGAGAAGTTGTCATCTAGCTA
>CM021531.1:3839511-3850367 GCA_010994315.2 Pisaster ochraceus
TGAGCACTGTCTGAAACTAATTTGTCAGCTCTACCAAACTTGTACAATAATCTCCACGTCCCCAAACTCCTTTTTTGTTTTAAGACTATGTTAAATAAACCTAATTTATTTACTCTGAATAGCTAAAAGAATAGCTAGGAACGAATTGTTTCTGTGAAATTGTGTTGTTTCCTGGTGACGTCAACACATAATTGCTAGTATAAGAACCGCTACGCTTTTATAAAGATCACCAACTTCCCAACGGCTTCAATAATCCATGCAGTTAATTTAAGCAATCAAATTCCCTGCATGTCTTACAACAAAATTGCCTTTCAGTTTCTTTGTATACAGATGTGAACACCCGTTCTCCCGCTGCCATTCTTATTAACGATACATAAATGACATACTTAATTAAAGTTATTTTTTAGCCAAAACTAAATCGTGTTTCCTTGTATAGCTTTTAGTCCTCTGAATGTAAGATTATGGTGTGCAATTTATTTAATGCCATTATGTTTACTCATGTAATGATTATTTTATGCTAACATTACATGGCTTCTATTATTGATCTCTTATCGTTCTATTATTGATCTCTTATCGTTCTATTATTGATCTCTTATCGTTCTATTATTGATCTCTTATCGTAACAGGTCAAACTCACAAGTGGTTTTGAAAATCTGTGTGCCTTCCCTTTAATTATAAAGCTATTCATACATTCATCCATTCATTTTTGTGCACACATGAATCTATCTGAATTAGAAAGAACTCCAACCCACCACCATCAAACTCGAAGTAAACTCACCAGTCCCCCAAATCCACCCGAAGTATGTTCTGTTCGCCTTAAATGTACTATTATTAATGAATGAAAAGTAGTATTAACTGTTGCAAACTGCTAACCCAAAGGACCTATGGTATAACTGAAGAAAACAAAATAGTGAGTGGCCTGACCTTTCAACCCCAGCAGAGTCTTTCTCGAGCAAGACCATGGAGAAAGACTCTGCTAGGGTCGAAACGTCAGGCCACTAACTATTTTGTTGCATTATTAATACGTCTCCACAATCCGATATCATCCAGAAAATACTAACCCTGTAATGTGGAGACGGCAAGACTGAGTAGGGAAACCACAATTTTCGTGAAGAACCAAGAGATTTAGCCTGCAAATTAGACATGTAAATTTCTACCATTGTATTTGATTTATAACTGCTTTAGTTTGTAGAGCGTGTGTATAAACAAATGGAGAAACCATGCACTGCTTAAGAAATCCAAAGCCTCTCTGACATCAAGCGATTTGATCTTGGCAAAACATCATGCATAACCGGCCGTAATTATTGCATAAAAATCAGCCAGTAGGCCTACCTGATAAAAAGATACTCCCTTTAGAACAACAAGGTGATTTTTTTTTCTTCTAAAAAGCATTTCCTAAACCTCAGCTGGCCGATCTTTGATTCTAATTTGTAACATGTTAGGCCTACGTCAGTAAGAGTAAGACTTTTAACGGGGGAAAAAACATGCGGTCTGATGTTTTAGGTCTGAGAGAGGTGTCACGTGATTAATTCTGTACGCGTAGTTATGATTTAGAACCAAATAAATTCATTTCTTAATGTGAAAATTAGTTAATTTTGATGAGCGTTCCACAGTTCCCCCAAAACCGGCTACTGCGAACAGCCCCGAACTCACAAATAATTTTAGCCTATGGTCCCGAGTCTGACGTACCACCACTAAGAGCACCACACTCGTGGCAGTTACATGCACTGGCAGCTTTTATAAAATAATAATTAAAGACGACATCAAGAAGATTCATTAGTCAATTTAGTATGAGAGATTTCGTTAAGTCCAAATTTAATAAACCACACTGCACCAGATTTTTGGAGACGCTTCAAAATGTGTAGGTGTCATGTTCTTTCATTGACAGTAATGGGGGACTCTGTAGGTTGCAGCAGACTTGCCAGGTTGAATCCATTGTTCTTGGAAATGTGAGCATGCTCAGAACGACGTAAACAATGGCACTTTACCTGGTAAGCCAGCTGCCACCTAGCGTTCAAAAGTGTCCAATTGAAAGTATCTAACTTAAAGCTCACAGTTCAAATTGTGTCAAGTGCTTTGTTGCATGACATTTGACCAAGTTTGAGAAACTGATTTTCAATCAGATGTGAACTGCAAATAGACCCGACACAAACATCCTTGTTGGATTTACTATAAAAACAATGCGTAGCCACCACAGTATTGTCAGAAAAACAAAGTGCGGCTTTTCTTTGTTTTACTTCCTCGTAACAGTCATAACCGTCCTTTTATACTTGACGTTGTCTTGGTTTTATCAGTGAACATTCTCGTTTGCTCTTCGAATGTCGCGTGATTGATTCAGTGTTTACTGTTGATGTCAAAAGTATTTAAAGAGGTACATTGCCTTCAAATCTCTGTTTGGAATTGCTTCTTAGCATTTTCAAGAGTTGTTCCGGCACAAAAAACACCTACAGTGTTTTGTGATTAGTGAATAGTGATTAAAAAAAACCCCCATAAATTTGCCTCTTGAAATACAACCAGAGGAACGTATACGGTCCACCATTTTGTGGAGTATTAATGTGGTTCAATCGTATTGCAGACTGTGTTCTCTCATGAAATTACACAAAACCACACAATTTGAAAGGACATTTATGTTAATCATTTTATTCTACTTTACAAATATCTTTCCAACCATAATTTTAAAACAAACGCTTTTATAGCCCGAAAATGCCCAATTTCAAAGCCAACATAATGATAATTGTTTATAATACACAGTTGGGTTTACTATTTATAGTAACTGTCACATGGGACAGTGCGTTCAACATTCAAACCTAGGATTTCAACAACAGCAGCAATAAAAACAAACAAGCTAATCAGATTACAGTTTTTTTAAATAATCTCGAGAAAAATTGCAAAAGCGGATGTGTTGCTGTTGATGATTTGGTGCAAAACGAAACTGAGTTTCGGGGAAAATTCTTTTGATTTAACCATACATTATTTGCATAGACAGAGTGCACGACCATTTCAGTGAGTTAGTAGGTCAACCACAACAACAACAAAACAAAAAAACAAAAAAAAGAAGAAGAAGAAGAAGAAGAAAACAAGGTGGTATACTTCATCTTATCAAGCTAATCATATTATATCGCGATCGATAATGCAATAATGGTGGATGCGTGTCTTTTTTAAAGGACAACCAATGCATATGACAGTACCTTAAAGAGGAGCTCCAAGGTCAAATTCAGTTTTGTGATCCACTCATTTTCCAATAGTAAGAGTCCTTGTGAAAACGGGGGAAACTTAGAAATCTCTAACCTAACCATAAAATGGTGTAAAATACCACTATGTTTGATATCCTTCAAGTTCAATTTTGGTCAACTCTGACGTCTCATTTGAAAAATGCAGTCTACATTTATATACGGAGAATTTCTTAGTTCATTCCTGAATTTTGATATTCAATCAAAAAGGCAAATTTGATTTGACATTTTGACTGGCACAGAAAAATTTCCCTTTGGATTGTACAGATCCATTTGTTTTTGATGTCCGATGACGTCGCGCATCAAATTTTGACATTTTGAAAGAGCATCTGGTAAAACGACATTTTACACCGTTTCTAACCTGAGGTTCGAGAGACGTGACATTTCGGGCCTACTGTCGTGAGGATTCTAAAGAAAAATGAGTGCA
Organism: Pisaster ochraceus; assembly: GCA_010994315.2. Lineage (NCBI taxonomy): Eukaryota > Metazoa > Echinodermata > Asteroidea > Forcipulatida > Asteriidae > Pisaster > Pisaster ochraceus. The sequence continues at coordinate 3,843,169 of CM021531.1, forward strand.
CCACAAAACAAAGTTGACACTGAAGCCCCTCTTGAATATTATGATGGGTCAGTAAGAACAAGTGGCGTAACCTTCGGACTCTAGATCCAATACATCTAAACACGTCCGCAGTGCTACCACGACACCTAGTCCTAACGCTAGTTTATTTTTGCCACGTGAAGAAACAACATCAGTAGTTATTGAAGGTGACCCGATTTCAATGTAAATGTGCATATTCTTATGAAACCTCTCTTTACCATCATTCTTATGAAGCGCACTTCTCCTCTGACATGTCAACCTTTAAATATGGACTACGCGTGTGACAGACCAGAAACTTTAACATTCAAACATGATCAAAAACGATACTAGCCTAGCACGGTTTACGCATCTGTATCTCTAACACCATTGACCTTTTACACGTATTTTAGTTTCTATTTGTGCGGCCGTTAAAGTGGAGTTTGGCTCATAGTAAAGCATGCAGATGGATTACATTCCCTTTAAGACGGGCTTTTACATCAAGAAAGGGTCGGGTACCTTGCCCTGCCTTTACATCCTCCCTACAGGCACCAAAGCGCCACAATCATGTCCGCATGACACATACTATACTCCAAAGTCCATAGGCTTTACCCTTAAAGCATACACGGCCATGGCAACTTCATGTCTCAAGTCTATATACTGGTCTAGAAGAAAAAAAATCTCAGTCATTATCACGAGGTATCGCCAATACCCAGGGTTGCGCGTGTGATTGTTTGAGCGGAACACACTGACATTTCAAACTATGTGCGTGCAACCGCCGCTAGTAACCGGGGGTTCCTATCTGGCCCCCGTTCGAGGGGTCTGCCTCGGGAACCGGTGACCTCGAGAGAGGTTGCGATGAAAATGTAGCTTCCTGAATGCTGATTCAAGCGGAGACTGTTGACATTTTGCTGTTTATTCATAAACATTCATTGGATCCAGACAAAGTTCAAGGAACAACTGGAGAGGGTCAAATTTACCCCCTTTTTGTATTCTTTTTGATAAAAAACACAATAAATAAATAAAAACATTAACAATAAAACTAGTTTAGGCTTTAAAACCAAATCCGCGCTCAAACTAAATAAATTGAGACAAAATTCTGATCGTAGAAAAAATAACAACTACTCAAACAACTTTAAATATACATTAACGTCATTGCCAAGACCCCCAAACACTAACAAAAAACACAAACCACAACCACAACCACAAACACAAACACAAACACAAACACAAACACAAACACAAACACAAATACAAACACAAACACAAACAAACAAACAAACAAGCAAACTAGTTAATAGTATTTCGTCCTGTGTAATGGCGTTTTGTTTCTGATGAATCAAAAGTTTAAGGTATTGGGTAATCATCATCATCATCATCATCATCCCCATCATCATCATCATCATCATCATCATCATCATCATCAACATCATATCCCGTAGCAGGCCTGGAATCAGAGGCCTCCGTTGCCCTGGTCTTGGCCTTTGTGCCTCTTCCAAAGTTTCCCATAAGACTTCAAGATTTGGCAATTGAAGTGGCCTTTGCAAAAATGAAAACGGCATTGTCCTCTCACAAAATGCGAACGTGCACTTTTGTCGATTTGGTTTCACTCATCTCTAAAATGTTTAAACTGTCCATGACCTGATAGAGATTAGTTTATATATATCTTAATGATTCTATGCTTTAACAACATTTCCTCCTCTCGCAGTTTCTCTTTAAAATGGATAATTTATCATAATTAAGGAGCAAACTGCACCTTTGGATCTTCTGGTTGCAAGACGATTAAACCAACCCCTGCACATTTTACTTTGTGGTCATGATATGTAGAGAGAAAGGTCTCAATTAGACCGTTTGAGAATTTCTGTTTCAGTTAGCTGCACGGCAAGGCATTAAAACGAAAGAGATAATGGATATAACCTTTTTTTTTCTGGACAGCAATTAAGACGAGGAAAAAACTCACCAAAATTGTTGTTACTTTACCTAATACAGAAAAATATATCTAGCTTAACAATCGAAAGCAGAGAAAGTGCCTATTACACAACAAATACTGCTATAAACTTAACAAAAATCTGCAGGAAACCCGATTCCAAAACGATAGCCCCCATCATATACAGGCGTGGTATTTGATAAGTAGGACAAAGTAGTACAAGGGATGGCCTATATGTAGATAATGGTATAGGCTTTTAGATAGTTTGCATGCTATTTCATAACCTTGTTGTAGACCTTTCTGAGGGCAAAGTAAGTCGGAAATCAAACTTAAGTAGGAAGAATATCATGTCCGATAACAGATACAGCAACACCGGCCATTCGATCTTTTTGGACTTCCATGCAACTCAGTAACAGGGTTGTATTAATATGACTTTGAACAATGGGGGATCTTTACCGGATGTCTGTGCGGACGCCGGCATTACTAGTGTTCATTACAATTGTTTAAAAAAGCCACAATTAAAGAGGAGTGTGAAGAAAGAAATGTCACTTTAGTTCAGTGTTGCAACGATACGTAACTCTCACTAGGATGTGACAAAGGCGTTCTGTCATACAGTTAGACCTTTCACAGCACGACCCTTACAGGTCAAGATGTACCGGCACACCGTGCATTAATATTATAGGCTAAACTATACACACCCTTGAAGTTCAGTGGATAATAATCTGAAAGTTAAACTTCCCGCATTGCTGTGATTGTAACCATCATATCATGCAATCAAATTCTACGCTATTCATGACGGATATATTGGTACACCTTGTCATCCATACAATTAGAATACCATTTCCCACCAAAGATAATACGTATTTGGTCATAACGAATGGGAAGGTGGCGTTTGGGTATAATCATCTACATGTAGGCCCTAAACATGAGAGACGCAACGTTTCTTTAACGCCTGCCGAGCATAGTGATCGAAATACTGTTTTAACATAAGGAAGGACATCCATTCAAAAATTATCGCCTGGATAAAAAACCATTGCAGGGACACTGCTCTGCGTGGTGAACGTGACTTACCCTTAGTACTGTCGCAAACGCCATGATTATTCTCGTCGTTCTCATGTACGTTGTCGCTAAGGGCAGCTCCAAAAATGCTTGCTTCGGGGACTGGCTAAGGCGAGAAATTGTCTACCATATTGCGCGACAATTATGTACTTCCCTTTTATATTAGCCAGCTGTGTCTGCCTGCAACACATTGGGAATACATTATTATATGTACACACATAAACCCCGTGGTCTTCGCAAATGGTTAGACTCGCCAACAGTCTGTACATAACCACTTGTGCTGAACGGAAACTACGCAATGCATCTGATATCGAGGAGAAACACGACTACGCTTAAAGGTGACGTCTGCAAGTCTAGTGCCTGCATCCGTCGTGCGAGAAGCAATTTTCACCTGTGCTGAATCTTAGTGTCAGTGTTACTCTACTGCGAAGGGGTTCGATGACGAGTGTGGGAGGGTCAGGGAATACGCTTGAACCCTCGCTTTCGCCCTTGGGACTTCTGATTAACGCGGTAAAAGGGTCTTTCCCGCGGGCAGCTGCAGTTTGTTATCACGGCCACCTGTTTAGTAATGCTATTGTTTAGGATTTATTGTTAAATCAAAACATTTAGGGAGGTACTTTTGTTTTGTTTTGTTTTGTTTCATTCCATCCTTAAACTTTCAAAGATCGACGATACACCGTAATCTTTTCAAGAAACAAATTCCTGTAGTCACAGTGACGAATTATAGGCAGCAGCTTGCAAATATTTTAGCCGAGAAATCGAAATTTCATAAAGATGGCCGCAAACTAATCTGCGTTTAGTAAGAAGAGCTGTAAAAAAAATATATATATATATATATATATATTATTATATATATATTAGAACTAAAAGACTAAAAACCTGAAACCAAACAATAATATTTACCTAAATAAGGGCGCTTTTGGGGGCCTGTGACGTCATGCAAGGGGCATTGTCAGGTGTTTCCGAAAGTTGCTATTCCGAAAAAGACTGAATGAAAAGTGAAAACTAAATAAAAAGAAAGCGGATTTCCCGCGGCTTACGTAGAGCTAAATATTTTAAGTTTCCTGCAAACTATACCAAAGCCCTTGTCGTTTTCCTGGACACACAGTACTTTTCTGTGATTTGCCATGTTTGATGGTAACTTGTGGCCATCAGTAAATCCACGTAAACCCGCCATTCATACTAAACATGAGAGTTTTTAAGTTCTTGCTCTCAACTCAAATGTGGCAAATGACACTAATTGTTTTAAAATGCATTTCAGCTACTCTATAAATCAGGTTGACACAAAATGAAACAATATATGATCGTTTTCGAAGATGATAGCTTATTAACGCTTTTTGAAAGCCAGATAACTTATTATTTTGGTTTGTTTCTTAAAAGCCATTTCTTTTGGTGAAATTCTATGTTATTCTTAAGAATATATATATCATAAATAAACAAAATAAACAAACAAATAAATAAATAAATAAATAAGTACACACAATAGGTAAAAATAGGTTTCCCCTGTAACTTTTTGGCAAATAAAAGCGGCCAATACCGTCACTATATTCTACTTTGCGCGAAGTTGAAAGGTCATACAGTAATTTAATTTCACTTTGAGTGTTAGCAACTTTGGGGTCATGAGATTAACGATTCAATTTAACAATCCACCTGAACAGCATTCAAATTCGCAGTAAGTTTTCGCAGAAATCTCTATAAGTTACGCCCACTCTAAACTGAATGCCGATTCCTCATGGCTAAAAAGAATGACTTAAGAAAAATCTACTGAGATAAAAAATTCGAATGCCTCAAAATTAAATTGAATGAGGGTTTCAACTGAAGAGGCAAAGCTGCTGTAATACTAATGCATGACAGTAAAATAGGCTGGGTTTTTTTTTGCTGAAAATTACCGAGAAAACCTATTAAAAACAACCTTGAAATGGATCATGGCTTCGATGATAGCCCATCATCTTGAAAGCATTTTGATTATTTTGGCAAACACGAAACGGGCTGAAAGATAAACGTGGTTGTTCTGGCACATCATTGTTTTCTATATTGAGAATTGATGCGATTGAAAAACGTAGCGTACCTTTAAAATCAGTGCGCAGGTTAAACTGGTTTATTTAATTGAAAAGAATTGTCTCTTGTAGAATTGCGGGAAGTGAGCACCGGGGATGGAAGTATATCAGACCATGTTTGCGGTTGTTCGGGTTAAAGGGGGAAACCCCACACACAAAACCGGAGCTCGAATTTGTTTGCATTTTGATAAAAAAAAAACGCCCATCACAAAAGGCCAAAGGGCCACTCAATGTGAAAGCTATAAGAAAAATCAAGACAGTTTAAAGAGAGAGAACTAGATATCTGTCTACATTCCTCTTAAAATGAAATAGATTGCTTGATGGTGAAAAACAAGATACAGAGTTCCTAAGTGCAGCAGTACGGGAGAAAAAGCTATTTGCCTTTGGAGCAGATACAATGAATGGTGAGAAGATGCGGCAAACGAGTGAGAGACCTTCTACATACATACCATCGAAGTACCTCTAGAAGAGGCTTAATGAAGAGGCAGACCTTCGTGAAAGGACAACGAGGGGAAACATTGTTTTATATTGTTGTACCAATTTAATTTGTAAGCATACAACAGTTTGTTATTTTAAAACACTTTGTTAGTTTTTAGCGCATACTTTTTTTAGAAAGAACCAAATCCTTTGTCAAAAATACGCCCACACTTCGGGTATGTTACCCCATTGCCTTTTGGTAAAAACCCGTAAATTAAAAACAACTGTTTTTTAAACTAAACAAAAATCAATAATAATAATGATAATATTAATAAAACAAAATAAACGAAAAAAGAAAAGAAAATAAAAAAAAATAAATTAAAATAAAATGATATGAAATGAAATGAAATAAAATGAAATAAAATAAAATAAAAATCAAACATCGCAACCCGTAATAATTTTTAGGCAACTAAGCTAGTCACGCTTTGGTGATATTGATAAACGTCGGGAATTTTATTAATTTTCTCAAGCATGACAACAATTTTAGAAGCAAAACGTTGAAGAGCAGGTTTTTTGGGCAGCAAGGTTCATAAGAATAAGTTTTGATGAGACGTACTCGCTCTGTCAAACACCCAGATCCCTTTTGTTAAAGTCCTCAGTTTCAACGGGTAGACACGCTCACGCACCCTTATGGCAGTTACGGGGTACTTTCATTGTTGTTCTATTATTCCCTTTTCTGAAGAAATCCTCTGTGGGGTACCACTTTAACAAAGAAAACCTTGTGGGGTAGCATTGTTCTATTGTTAAAAGTACCCCGTAAGCTGGCGTGTGTATGGGCACACACACGCTTGTAAACGCCTGCAATCGGGGACCCCTATTGTCCCTCTTCTGTTTGTTTGTACCAACTGGGGACCTTCACCCAACCAGAGACCCCATTGTCCTCTTTTGTTATAGGTCCCCAGTTTGAATGTGTATCTCTACCCACACACACAAAGGAAAAAAAAACCCGTTGATCACCTTACCGATCATCACAAGAACTGTCTGCCTTAACGCTTAAAGTTCGATGATTTGGCAGTTGTGATTCTCAAAACTGTTTATTTTTTAAAACTGCTATTTCAAGAAAATGTGTTGTCCGTCCTGGAAGATTGACTGCAGCCATGAAAAGCGCCCTCTATAGTGTACATGTGTATTTCCCCTTGGCCAGGATGAGTGGATGACTAACGATTCCGTAGAAATCCTAAAATAAAGCTGTCATGTCTGGTAACTAAACCCATCATTGTTGAAACACAGATTCTTCAGCGTAGGCCTGCAATGTAGGCTAAGATCTAATTCTCAAACCTTGAAAAATATGCCAAGTGAAATCTGTTCAGTTTTAAGAATGGACCTGGAATGCAAAATATCATTTTGCACTTGATGTTGCAGGATGTATTTGATAATTTAGGCTGCTGTGATATTGTAATGATGGCAGCTATAATAACAAGGCTGGGCGAAGTTACGTAGCGCCCTCTTGAGACACCTCATCGTGAGGCAGCTTCTTTCAGACAACGCATTCTATCGTATAATTAAATTATTTTGTATTAATTTGTACATTACGTTTCTTTAACCAAGGTATTCCCAAAGAGTTAAAACTGGTTTTCGATGCTGATCAGGTCCGTCATACCCAAGATCTTGAGCTAGAGAACAGACCCCGAGTTGACATACGAGTGTTCAATTGTTTTTGTGTGTGAACGGTCATATAAAAAAAA
>CM021531.1:3869098-3916613 GCA_010994315.2 Pisaster ochraceus
ACATTACTCATTAATCACAGAGTAAGGCATATTAAATATTTATACTTAATCTTTATAGAATCAACACTAAATTCAAGAACAATAAATCATACTTTAAAAATTTAACTATATGATCACATGATCTCATTAATGACTCTATATTTAATTTCAATATTCATATATAAATAATATTAATCACTTTAAATATGATAGTATCAAAATACATTTACGAATCGCACCCTCCTCCCATTACCTTCAAACATGGCCACAAGACGGCTACCAAGACGGCAACCTTCAAAGATACTTGACGTTTAAATCACCCTCAATCCTTTTTTCCCTAAAAACTAAGGGAGACACTTCCTCGGATCGAAGCTTGATATATTTTGCAAACATGGCCCCTTTCTCCCCTGAAAAATGAAACAACTTGTTAAAAAGGCGACTAACGTATGATGTAGAGTCCTCTAAAGCATTGGGAATATTCATTTACAAGCTGAAGAATTTCTATTAGCATACCTGCATTGGGCACTGTTTGAAGGGTACAGTTTATTAAGTTCAACAGTTTTGAAACTTTATGTCCGTGTTGATATTTCAAGGTTTACGAAGCTATGATTGTTAATCAAGAAGAGCTAGCGTCAACTAGTCAAGACACGCTGTACATACAACTCAGTCCAACGTGCGTGAGGGAGCAAAAACTTCGCGATACCACCGAACACCAAGTTCAAATTCAATTCCAGCTGAACAGACTCCCACTCTGTTACATGCACGACACGGTTGAAAACCTGCGTATCATGGATACAGTTTTCCCGTCAAAGATTAATCCACAGAGGTAATGTCTGGTACTTTTTTCTTTGCTGCACTAAGGTACTTAACAGTAGGGTCCTAGATTGGTTTTGCCAACGTAAAAGCTGATCTAATGACAATTCACTTTAGAAAGATCCAATAAAAGTCACATGCGAAAGTTTCAGCCGAATACAGGGTCTAATTGCTGATAAAACAGCGAAAAACTGCCACGGTAATTTCACAAGAACGCCAAATCCATCCACTTTTAATGCACGAATCGTTTCTCAGATTCAAATATGTTTATGGATTCCTAATCAATGGGGCATTTCAGACAAATACATTTTGCAGGATGCTTACTGCCATTATCGGATTTATAGCAAGTAAGCTTTGGATAGAAATTACACAATTTGTTTTCCCTGGGGTCATTACCAAAGTATGACCCTACCTGTTGAAGAGCAGAAAGGTACAACATTCTAGCAACTGCGCATTCCGGTAAAACAAGTTTTAATGCATCACAAAAGAGTCAAACTAACACAGAATTCAATAAATAAGCAGATCATAATGACACCGGTAGCTCAGCATGAAATATGTAATAACTTCATTCTGGAAAACAAAAATCTTAAACAACTCATACAAACATTACATTTGGGATCGAAGCCAACGCCCCGGAGCCTACAGCACTGGTTGAAGAGCCGAACAAGAGAACTTTAGCGGGATTTACTTTGGTAGCCGATGGGGTTCCACTAACAGTACATGTATATAGTTTTTTTTCTATTGCTGGTAAGCTTTGTATTTCTTCATCTTTAAGATTACCCCCTACAGACGTATCTGGTGAAGGTGATCAGTATCAAAATCAGGTAATCAACTTTATCAGTGGACATGAAGGAGACGGGGTGCGATCGGGAGTTGGACCGGTACTGGTATATGGTCCGTTTGGGACGGGTAAAACGCACACATTGGCAACAGCGGTCGAGCGAACCCTACGGCTACGTCCTGAATCAAAAATTCTGATTTGCACCAAGTCAAACAGGTAGGCTCAGTACGCTTTTCATTCTAATGAGAAAATAAAGTATAAGATGATATACAATTTTACACATGTTATGGCTCAAACCACCCGGGAAAGTAAGAGAGACTACAAACTAAAATTGGTTAACGTTTAATTTGATCTTCTTCAGTACGAACTGTTTGAATAACAACTAAAGTAAATTAACTTACAAAATGTAGAGACACATACGTGATGTGAAACACTAAAGGACAGGTAGACAGCAGGTGGCAATTAACGACCACGCCCTGGCTCAAGTAGTCCTGTGCCTAAATTATTATTCAGAATATCCCTACGCCACACTCGCCGTAGTCCCATAATTAAAGATTATGCTTTCTTATTTTCACTTCTTGTAAAAAGTGCTGCCGATTTATACATCACCGAACACCTGCACACCTACACAAGGAAAGATAAGATCCTACGAATCTACGCAAAGAATCGAGACATAAAAAGCATAAATCTGCTTGTTCAACCTTACGTTCAAGTCGACCACGAGGGCAACATCATCATTCCGAAAACGGCTAAGATAAAGACATACAGTGTTGTCATCACGACTTTGGCTACGTCACACAGATTGGTTTCCGGCCAGTTGGAAGGTCACTTTACCCACATCTTGGTAGACGAAGCTGGTCAGGCCCTGGAGACGGAGACGCTTCAACCGTTGACTTTAGCCACAGATCACACGTGCGTTGTTCTTGCCGGCGATCACATACAAATGAGCCCAAAGGTAAGGTTAAGAACGGGGCTCCAAGGTCAAAGTCAATTTGTTGCTGCACCGATTCTCTCAATTGATAGAGTCCTTTATGAAAGTTGGAAAGAAATAGAAGTTTCTAACCCCACTTTAAAAGCGTACATTAAAATGCGTCATGTCTGTCATAAATGACACTGCTGGTGCTGAAATATCAGACTTGATGGAGATTGTTAAGAATGATTTTATGAAACGAAGCAACCATAATATAACACCTTAGAAAGTACACAAGATGAGGTGGCGCATATTGCCATCGTATTTGATATCCTCCTAGTTTTGATATCCTCCTCCCCCTCTCTCTCTCTCTCAAAAAACAAAAAACAAAACCCAAACAAACGTCTTGAGTACGAATGAAAGTTGAAACGGTATTTGTAAACAAATTTCAGCCAAGTCATTATCTGGACTTCCTACGTTAAAAAAATTCCCATTTCGTCACTTTAAGTAGCTAAGGTTTGCTTTTTCGAAGCAGACCGGTATGGGGGGCAGGAACGTTCTTTTGTTTTTCGAATAGCAGTTTGCCCCCTCTCTTGACGATATGGGCTTCCATTTATGACATCTGGGAACTGAAGTCTGAAAACTCACGTTGAGGACATTTTCTGACATTTATAGCTCGTAGGGCATCTCTGATTTTGCAATCCATCACTCTCCGACCTTTTGCAGATTTTCTCAAAGAAAGCTCGCCACGCTAACTTCGACATGTCTTTACTGGAGAGACTTTTCCACTTGAAGATTACCAGAGTTTTACTGCCTTCAAACTATCGAACCAATCAGGCCATTTTGGACTTCATCTCCGAGGCGTTTTACAAGGGAACGTCCATGCAAAGGAAGTTGAAAGCTGTTGCAAATCATAAAGCTCACCCAGACTTCAACCATCCTCTGGTATTTCATACAGTGAAAGGAGAGGACCAACGAATTGGAATGTCGTTTGTCAACTACGATGAGGTAAACGGTTGGCCCATATGTTTGCAAGCAGCCTAATCTAAACCCCAATTAATAATTAAACGTGTTGTGCTAGTTTAACCTAAAAGATAAAAAGGGTCATTTTAAATGCATATTATTGTAATGCAAATCTGAAGCCCATCACTGTTTCATTCCTTAATAATTAGCGACTGAAAGATTTAAAACCGTAGATTTTCTATTTTGTTATCTTTTTTTTCTGTCGGGGGTGTTGCAATGGAGGGGGGTGTCTACCCTTTGAACCCAAGGGCTGTATCCATAGGGATCCGGGTTTTGTGATAGAACGAGGACGGCTCTAAAGAACAAGCAAAAAACCAGACGCTTTTAAGTCCATACATTTGGGAGGACATTTAGAAGTCCTCAGTTTACCGGGTTACAAACTTAGAGGGTATTTAAGCATAACATTCTGACCGTGGACCTGAGAACAAAAGATGTCCACACATAGCTTGATGTGTGGACTTCCACACGGTGTTACAGTGTTGACGAGTATGTTTTTTCCTTTTAAGTGCACAAAACAAAGCAATGTCCACAGAGTGTGTGTAACGCAGAGGTGGGCTTTCGGAAGGGTACCTGTGGTGTCGTTTACGCAACGGAACAATAGACCCCACGAAGTTTTTCTTTGTTCAAATGGGACACCACGTAGGCATTATTCAGAATTATCCACATAGTGTTTTTAGCAATGTTGAAGGATATATTTATCTTAAGAACATAATATCAAGTAAATGTCCCAGAGTGTATGTAACACATTCACAATCACAACCTGGACAATTTAACTTGTTAAAAAAACACACACAATTTTTAATGTGTCATTATCAAGGTTGATCAAGTAATCCTCAACGTCAAAAACATACACGATAATTGGCCCGAGGGCACATTTGGAAAACTCTCAGAGAACAGCATTGGAATCGTAACACCGTACATTCTTCAGGTAAGAAAGTTTAAAACTTAAAAAAAAAAAACCCCGAAAAACCCCCCAAACCATCACGATTTCGTGCTTTGAAGATTTAATTGTAAATATTTAATTAAAAAGTATAAAAAGAATACAATAAAGAAAGAAAGGATAGTTCTCGTGGTGTGTTTCGTTTCCAGCATCATTGTCTAAAATGAAACGCTGTTCGCTGATGTTTGATGCTTTCAAAATAATAATACAAAAATGTACAAAAAAGCTTGCCCCGAGTATCGAAGCTCGAGAATACAATCGCCACGATGCTTTCGCAAATCGTTCTATATTATCCGCAATGCAAGAGGTGAGCCTCATATTTGGTAGCTAATGGAGACCAAGGACAAAACAAAAACGGGAAAAAAGGGAGTTCTAAAGGCTGGGGTGCTACACAAGGAAATTTGTTTACAAAGTCAATGGAAAAATGTTAAGAACAGTGACAAATGGAAACAACAAAAGATGTCTCCACAGGGATGCAGTATTTAAGAATGTGTGGTTCACATGCGTGCTTGAAATCAAGTAGTTATATAAATTATTGAGTAAGCTTTGACAGCTAGTTTCTATTTGATTTCGTTTGTTCTGTTAGGTGAGGCAAATCCGTAAACGACTCCAGAAGCTCCAACTAAAATATATTGACGTGCATCACGTACAGAACGTACAGGGTAAACTATTTCGTCAGTTGTTCTAGCCAAAAATAAATATTTGTCTGTCCTTTTAAAAAAGTTTTCAAGGTTCGAAAAAAAGGTTTTAAAATAGTTATAGCGTCGACGAAAGAATTCTGAGCTTTTTCCCTTTTTGATCAGCGTTCTACAATAAATATGTTTTGTTCTTTTGTGATGAAATTACTTTTTCGATTTTGTTTAATTTTGATTTTCTGCGTGTGTGTGTGCATGTAGGAAAGCAATACCGTGTGCTGATTGTTAGCACAGTGCGAACACGGAGGACACTGAATACACCCCAGACGCAGTCATGGTCCAACATCAGTCCAATGCTCCGGCCCGATGAGACATACGACCACGGATTTCTTTCCGACATCAGGCTTCTGAACACGGCTATGACCCGAGCGCAATCTCTGGTCATGGTCGTTGGTGATCCAATGGCTTTGTGCTCCGAGGGTAAATGCTCAACGGTGTGGCGGGCGTATTTGAAAAGGTGCACGGACCATGGAACACTGTTCCCTGAGGTTAGTAGCTGTTAAAAAACCAATCTAAACTGATTTGACCTTAAACACCGGGTAGAGAAAAATACTATAGTTGACACAAACGCCACAAAACTTAAATGTTTCTAGCCTCGAGAAACACTCCGCTGGGGTCGAAACGTCAGGCCACTAACTAGTTTGTTTATTTATACCATAGGTCATGGGTTGGTAAGCAGTTTGCAACAGCTAATTCAATTTCTCATTTTAATATTTCCTCACACAGGATTTAACAATGGAAAAGATCTTGCAAGGAATTGAAGCACAAAAACAACAGTTTACCATCAGCACTCCCACACTGAACCAATCTGAAACACACACAAAGGATACAGATGCCATTTTGGAGGAACTATTCAAGCAAATGAACACCGATGGTAGTAAGGCAACACAAATGCTTCGCAGGAATCGTGTCAAATTTCGAATGATCGAAGAAAAGGACCGCATTGCCCTTAAAGTGGTATTCAACTCCAAAGCAAACGATGTGTCTTATACGGAAGATGGCGGAGAGAATGACAGGCACTACGAGACAGCTTGTCGGGGAGATTCGGAGCAAGTAGCGAGAAATCCAGACAAATTTAAAATTTGCCGCTTCTACCGAAATGAAACAGGAGAACTCTATGCCCTTCCACTTTCCGAGGAATCCAAAAAGATATCCGTTGCCGAAGGGAGGAGTGGCACGGCCATGAATCTTGACGAGGTATTGGTGGAAGTAATTGACAATAATGTGGAAAGCAAGACCTTACACGGCAAGGTGATTCGCGTACGCAAGAGGGGTCCAACATTATCCCACAAGATGAAAGTGGTTTGCAGACTCGACAAGTATAAAGGAAACCTGATGATGCCTCTCGATCGTTCACTCCCCAAGTTCTGCCTTTGCGATAAAACGGACAAAGGATCTTCACAAGACTCCACCGTCGTGACAGTGCAGCATCACGATGGCACTGAATCTCAAATTTATGTTTCCAGGAAAGACAAACCACACAAGTTATTCGTTGTGGAATACTCACATTGGTTTGAAGGTAGTCGTTTTCCGATGGGAAACGTCAGAGAAGAACTTCCATTGGGTGGTAGCAAAGAGGCCGGTCTTCGTGTGCTCAAGTTGTGTCAAGGTGTTCAAGACAACTGGAACTCTTCTGTTTTGGAAGAATGTGAATCTAACTTTCCCAGCGAATGGACAATTCCAGATGAAGAAATTAACTCACGGTATGATGCAAGAGGTCTGAATGCCTTCACCACTGACCCGCCTGGGTCCGGTGATATTGACGATGCTCTCAGTGTTGAAGTGACTGGCAGGAATTACACAGTCGGCATTCACATCGCAGATGTTTCTTACTTCGTATCTAAAAACACCCCTCTCGACAAGGAGGCCAAATACAGAGCGACCTCTTTTTACTCGTCATTAGATGAACCCACCAACATGCTGCCTCCTCAGCTTAGCAACAATTTGTGTAGCTTGCTCCCAGGTCTTGACAGATTGGCAGTATCTGTATTTGTAACTCTTGCTGAGAACGGATCTGTGATTAATGAAAACGTCGATATTAAGCGTTCCGTAATTACATCCAGAAAACAACTGACCTATGAGGATGCTGAAGAGATTATCCAGAATAACTCTGATCTCAAAGATGTTAATCCGGATATCAAAGAAGAAATCCAGATATTGAGTAAACTAGCCCAGCAGAGACGATGTACTCGTCTAAAAGACGGTAGGTTTGCTTTCAGCCATGGCTCTGAGGAAGAAGAGTTGTTGCATCCTTTGTCTCATTCGATGGTCGAAGAAATGATGATTTTAGCCAACGAAGAAGTGGCACGTTACATTACCAAGACATACCCCGAGTCTGCTCCCTTACGAAGGCAGCTGCCTCCCAGCGAAGCAGCAATCAACGACTGGTTGAGCAAACATGGTAAAGATCTCAGTAACAGTGTTGAACTGCAGTCAAAGTTACAAGTAGATCCTCAGAGTGCAGATCCAAATGATGTATACATGATTAAAGAAAAGTGGGAATACCTGCGTCATTTTGTCACAGAGGAAGAGAACACAAATCAGATGCAGCGGATCACTGACCTCGTCTGTAGTGATGAGAATCACCCACGGCTTGCGGTAGCCAAAGCTAATTTTAATTTCATCCAAAACAGGGCTAATTACATTCGATCCGGAGAGCACCCTAATGACGAAAGAGGACATCACTCGTTAGGTGTGTCCAGCTATACGCACTTCACCTCACCCATACGCCGCTACTTTGACCTGGTGGTGCATCGCTTCGTGGTTAGCACATTCAGCGCAGACCTTAGAGCAAATGACCAAAGTCAACCATATAACGACACAGAACTTGAAGGGGTATGTCTGCAGTGTAACAGTCAGACCCAAAAAGCTAAACAATTTGAAAGAGAGACAAGGTCATTGAGGTTTTCCCTTGCACTCAACGAGGCACCACAGACTTTGCAAGTGTTCGTTAAGGGCTTTTCCGACGCCAGCTTGGACCTTGTGTTTCCTTATAAGGACTTCATTCGAGCGCGAAGTGTTGCACTTGGGCTCCTTAGACCCAATACTCAACCCTCTATAAACGAGGACAAGACCCAAATGGAGCTCACGTGGAGAGAGAGGGTGTATGAGTTGCATGGCTCCAGTACAGTTTTTCGGACGGCAGCAACCCCGTTGAGGATAGATACAAAGACATCAGTTGTGAAGATTTGTCACCATCCTTGGCAGCAAATTTTGTTGGGAATTCGACAACAACGACCCAGCGATATTTTAGAGGCTGTCAGAGTTACAGAAGCAGACAAGGAACGGGGCCAAGGGCAAAGCCGACGTAGAGAACGTAGTGATGTTGTTGATGAGATAACCTGTGAAAAGTCAGATTCCAACAACCCTGCATTTTCGGTCAACTTCAAGCGGGCCTTTGAGCCAGGTGACGTTGTCAAGGTGGTGTTCCATTCAAGAATGGAAAGGGGCCTTCTCACACCTTGTATCCAATTATTTAGTCTGACACCAAAGTTGAGCATCTGCCTTGAGCATCGGGCAAATGCGGTCGAGTGTTTCGCTCGTTTCGCAGAGAAGAAAAGTGCGAAAGTAACGAGCATTGAAGAGTACAGAGATGTTTGGCATCCAATCATTAGAATGGTCTCTGCTTATAATGCAGTCCTTGACGGAGAGAGAAGCATCATCCAAGGCGTAAACATAAGCTGGAGACGCATACAGGAAGCTGGACATTCTCCCTCTCTCACGGGGACATTTCAACTTTCAAAAGCATTCTGCGAGGAGCGAAAGTTGAAAATCTGCGAAGGAGACTTCCTCTGTATTCGGTACACCGACCTGGCTTTGGATCCCGAGATAAAAAGACGTCTCCGTTTGCTGAACAAATCGTCCGCGGACACCGGGCGATCTTCAATGGCACAGCAGAACAAAACAACGTTCGTTGCTCATGCGATATTGTCTGATGTACAGGAGAAAGAACAAAACATTGCGGGTGAAAAGTCAAAGATGAAGGTGGTTGCAGTTAGCGTAAATCAACGTTCTTCGCAGTTTCCTGGGGTTCTATTAACTGGGCCTAAAAACGATCTATTGTGCACCATCGAATGGATACGCAAGGCTCATTCAGAAAGGTGAGGTTTTAGTGAGAAGCTGCCACATCAAAAGCAATGCATGACTTTCGGTTAGGCACACAGTTAAGCATTACTCTTCCCCATCAACCCGTACAAGTACAAGTTACCACTGCCGTTAAGGACAATTCAGGCGAGTATCAAGTACTGCAGAGTACGGGGGTAGTCGAGAAGCACTCAAGTACGAGTTCTTGGGACAACTATCCCATAAAGTACAAGTGTCCAAGTACCGAAAATTTAAATACTCGAGTACTATGTCTAACTGCCAAGTACAAGTGTTCGAGAACGAGTATCAGTCCGTTCATAACAAAATACTGCAAAGTGCTGCTGTTATTTTGGGACAACTTTCTAGACGACAATGTGTGCTTGTTTATATATAAAAAAAAATAATAATAAAATAACGGACAACTTTTTCCGGAGCTTTTCCTCTACCTAGCATTTACGCACATATTATAATAGGAAAGTGGTATTTTGACCACGAGCTCTTACAATCCGAGTCTGTCTTGAGTACA
The DNA here is from genome assembly GCA_010994315.2 of Pisaster ochraceus. Taxonomy (NCBI): domain Eukaryota; kingdom Metazoa; phylum Echinodermata; class Asteroidea; order Forcipulatida; family Asteriidae; genus Pisaster; species Pisaster ochraceus. Next base: position 3,878,849 of record CM021531.1, read on the forward strand.
TTTCAGTCGAGTACATGACTCCGAGAACAGAATTTGTCAGTAGAGTATCGAGTATATGAATTCGAGTACGAATATTTAGATAGCCCGAGTTCTAGTACGAGTACAATCAAAACAGTACTGAAGTAGGAGTACCAAGTACAAGTACCACTGCCGTTTTTCCCATTCAATGTCTTAGGTGTACTTGGAGAAACCTAGAGTGTATATAATTACTAATTATTACAAAAGTATTTCAAAGCTAACTAATAAAATGACAATTTTTTTTCACAGACGTCTTGAGACTGCCGTTCTGGGATTGCCAACTGCCCCACCTATTGTTCAGCAAATATGCCTGCAAAAATTGCCAAAGAAAGGCATTACCGGTGAGTAATATTTCAAATATCATATATTTCAAATATCAAATATATATTTCAAATATCATGTGATCCGCGAACGATCTTCCAGGATCAAATTTCAAATATCATATATTTCAAATATCAAATATATATTTCAAATATCATGTGATATTATATTTCAAATATCATGTGATCCGCGAACGATCTTCCAGGATGCAGTGTTATCGTTTTGAAGTGGTTCTTGTGAGATTCGACTCATCGCGAACACTCTCATGTTTATGGGCCTGCTGATATGAACAATTAGAATGGGTTGCGTTTTTGGCGATTTCTTATATCACTGGTGACAGTAGCTTTGGACTTGGTCTTTGTTATCATTGTTATAAAGGAGGCAGTCGGTTAAATGTTGGTTTTCATTTTTTTAATTTTTATTTTGATTATTATTACGATTGTTAGTTTGTTATTATCAATATTGTTGTTATTATTTCATTTAACTGGCAGGAATGGATATGATTTGTCTAGAGTAGCATTACCATACCCTTGTATTTTGCTTTAGTTTCAGAACCAGACATAAGAAAAGTTCTTGAAGCTGGAAAAGATATCAAGTCATTCTGTATACCAGAATCGCCATTTCCAGCCCCCAATGGTCCACAAGAAGATGCACTGAGACATGCACTGCAGGAACAGTTTACAGTCATTCATGGACCACCCGGTAAGGACTATCTAGCCGGGGGGGGGGGGGGGGGGGAGTGCGACAAATAAAACAAACGTCTAACACCCCAAAGAAACAAAGAAACAAAGAAACAAAGAAACAAAGAAACAAAGAAACAAAGAAACAAAGAAACAAAAGAAACAAAGAGACAAATAGGCAAAGAAACAAAGAGAAAAAGAAAAAAAGAAAAAGAAAAAAAGAAAAAAAGAAATAAAGAAACAAAGAGACATACAAACAGACAGACAAACCCCCAGACAACCAGCCCAACAGACAAACACACAAACAGACAAACCAACCAACCATCAACCAACCTACCAACCAACCTACCAACCAACCAACCAACCAACCAACCAAGAAAGAAAAATAAAAACAACACAAAAACAAACAAATAAACACCCCCACACTTCAACAAACAACCTAATTACTGTTCGTGGAGAGCTGATTGGTTATGTCAACATGTATGTCATTGCAGGAACTGGAAAGACCGTGACTGGTGCTCATCTGACTTATTTCTTCACTGAAGTGAATAAGAAACTGCCGGATTCGGGGAAACCCCCTCAGGTCTTGTACTGTGGACCTTCCAACAAGTCAGTTGACGTTGTTGCCCGTGAGTTATGTCCAAAGAAATGCTTAACCGGTTGATTTCATTTCTTATACCTACACAGTCTTTAAAGCAAAACGTATATGATATCCTGTATGTTTCCCACCAAGGGAAAACAAAGATTCCAAGAATTATAGTCACTCATAACTTTCATTATGTTTTTAAAAGATTACCTGTTGAAACTGAAACTACCAGTCATTCGTGTGTACAATAAGATGGTACAAGATAAAGACTTTCCAATCCCTGGATGCCACAGCGACACAAGTTCACGCGAAGCCAAGATGGATCCCAAGCTGAAAGACATCTCCCTGCATCATCTCATTCGCAAGAAACACAATTATTACAGTGAGAACATCTTGAGATTTGAGGAACGATTTCAGAGCCGAGAATACAAGAGCACCCCGATAGATCGTTTTTGGTATAGGAGAACAATACAACTAGCAGAGGTTGGTTCGGTTTTGAGTTCAAGGGTTACACACCTAGGCCTATGTTTCGATACCATTAATGTATTTTCCTAATTCTAACCCTGGCCCTAAACATAACCCTAATCCTAACCCAGAATCTTCCGTGTTGAAAACAACAGGTAAACATAGAAATCAACATTTCTGAGGATCTGAGGGGCTGCCTTTCCTTTCTACACTTCTTTTAAAACACTCGTACAGATTACGATTCTCAGTGTTGACAAACAAAATAAGAAATTTTCTATAATTAATCCTTCTGCGTGTAATTGAATTTGAGATTAACAAAAATGATATGACTATCTTGAACAGGCCGAAGAACTTCCTAAATACAAAGTGGTTTTGTGCACATGCAACAAGGCAGGGTGTAGGAAAATAACATCTTTGAACGTGATTCAGTGCATAGTTGATGAAGGCGGTATGTGCACTGAGCCAGAAACTTTGATACCACTTGTAGGAGCCGAGCCACGTCAGATTGTCCTAATTGGGGATCATAAGCAACTAAGGTAAAGTTATTGTATTGTTTTGAAGAGGATTGGAAAGACTGATGATGTTTAAAATTCGCTCCATACTTTTGAAGTGTGAGTTGTTTTGAACTTTATCGGTACAAGCCAATTGAGGCGGCAGCGCTTGGTTGGAGTAACTTAAAGCTGCCCCTTCTAATGCCCTTTAAAATAATTCTTTCCGAGAGTAGTTTTTAAATTGTATTCTAAAAGCTTATTTCAAGGTTGAACAAACTTTTTATGGATACTACTATACAATGACCCACCATAAAAACGTACGATAACGCGGGCGGACAGGATACAGCAACAGACAGTGGTTTTATTCGCGCTCAATTTACTGCATTTGAATATGGAGCACTGTTATGGAATGTCCTGCCATAATACAGCATCGAGCTGTCTATTGTCGCACTTTGAAGAAGACGAAGATGATGATAATGATGAAGATGAAGATGCTGATGATGGGGACGATGGGGTGGCGGATGATGATGATCACGATAAAGAGAAGTAGAAAGAAACGACACTTTTAAAATGGATGAATTGAGCGGGATAACTTTTCTCTTTTAGACCCGTCGTTCGGGAGAAAACCGCCATGGAACTCGGGGTGGATATATCCCTACTGGAGAAATACGACAAAAAGTCCGTTGTTAAGATGCTTAAGATTCAGTACCGAATGGTGAGTCTTTATGTCATCTTGATGATTTGATTTCAACGAAAGTTAGGTGTCCTGGTTGTGCTGACTGAATGTTTGTGAACATGGCCATCAGATTCAACTTAGTAATGTAAACTAGTTGTCATTAAATAGATTGAAAAAAGAACGCCATTTCATTTTAATTGAATGTAACGATAAACAAATAAGCATGTCTGAAAGTGACGATTTTAACTTAAGAGACAAATGGCTTCAATACGAATCCATGACTCAGTGAAATGCTTTTTTTGTGCCAAAGTTGGCGCGGAAACCTAAACTATAATGTCACAATATTATAACACCAATGTTTTTAAGAGGTAACTCGACATGCTCCAAAAAATAACCTAAGATACACTGTCTTTATTGTATTTGTTGACAACTATAAATATATCTTTGGACCATCGCAGCACAAGTCGATTTGCGACTTTCCTTCCCAAGAGTTCTATAAAGGAGAATTGGAAACTGCAGACAGTGTGATGGCGTCCAGAAAGACTTCCAAAGTTAAATGGCCCGGCAGTGCGGATAACCCCATAGTATTCTGTCACCATGTCGGCCGGGAAGAACACACGAGTGTGCAGGGCGAGGAAGGTAGTGAACAATCCAAGGCAAACGCCGAGGAGGTCCAACACGTGGTATGTAAACCCCACTCAATAAACATGTTTCCTTCTTTCAAGTTACTTTCTGGAAATAAGCAACACAGTTTATGCAGTTCGTTCTCCTGGTATGTACACAAGTATCCAATTTACACTTGGGTGATGAGAATCCGTTACAGTTGAGTGTTTTGCCCAATAACCTAGTGTCATGAGTGGGATTCGAACCCACAATCTGATGATCCAGCCATCAAAATTAAGTTCAACACTCTCAGCGGCCACGACACACTACAAGCATTCGGTAATTAACATTAATTGAATTAACGATGGCTACCGCATCTTTCCCTCAACAACTATGTAGGTACGTATGGCGTCAACCTTGGTGGAAGATCTGCATGTAAAACCTGTTAATCTTGTCATACTAACCCAGTATCGACACCAGAAATTTAAGATCGAAGAAGGCTTAAGATCGAAAGGTCTCGAGATCGACGTTAGAACAGTCATCACAAGTCAAGGTATTTTTGAAGTAGAACTTCATTAACTGCTTCTGAATATTTTAGTTTGTCATTATGAGTTTACTAATTGATATTTGGATGAAAGAAAGCACAATAGCAAATATGTTTATGAGGAAATCATCTACTTGTTACATATTTTGTAATTGGAATAATGCAAGGCGATGGTACAATACAATTAGCTAAAGAACAGTTTGTCAAGTGACAAAAGTTTTGAAGCAATCAAGCGGGCTAGGGTTTATTGGATCCGCACACAATATGAATTGCCAAGATTGTTGATCAATCTGAGCTTAAGTTCAGGTCGGATTGATGAGGTAATCTTTTCAGAGAATCGTGACTCGGGCGAAGGTATTATTTAGGTGATCACGACCCATGTTAAAAACTCGCCCAACTTCGATTCAAGTCAACCTGATTGAGAGTCAACCTTAGTTCGGTAAGGGAACCGGCAACCAGGCCAGCCAGGCAAACACGGTCGGGTGGTTAAAATATTGACCAGCGTAATAGAACCGGGTTCCAATCTCGCCTCGGGAGGTAGTCTTGGTTCCCAAACCATGGTGTTTTCGCGTACACTCGACCAAACGGTCCGACGGATTAGGTAATAATGAATAAACCATAGAGGGCGCCGTGACTTGCGCCCTCGATGGTTTATTCACTGCATCGTCGAACATTGGACGTGTACACGGAAATTCCATGGTCTTGGCTCCAAGATTACCGGGATGCCCGAAAAAGCATCGACGCGGGGGAAAAAATTAACGATCTGTTCAAACTGTTGTTAAGTTTTGGACAGATCGATTATTATGCAGGTAATTGAACAAATATAAATCATAGTCAACCCTGAGTCTGATTATTGTTGACAGAAACCTATATTGAAAAAAAAAACCCAAAGAACAATCTCCAGGTGGAACGATGGTATCGTGTGCATTGTATCTAATTTATTTGTCAATTCGATCAGAGATCATGACAGAGATTCTGCGTCACTATAAGGAAGGAATAACAACAAAAATCAATCTATTTTTAGTGTGGTAATTTAAAAGAAAAATATTTTGTTTATTTGCTATTTTTTTCTAGGAAATGAGTGGGATTACGTCATCCTGTCAACAGTTCGGTCAGTGCCAGTGTTGCAGATTGACGCGAAACCTCCACTCGCATGGAAGAAACGGCACCTCGGATTCATCACCGATGTGCACCAGATCAATGTTGCCATTACACGCCCCAAACAGGGACTGATCATTCTAGGTAAGACTTACATTTGGAACGTATGAGTTGTTTGTTATTTGCACTGTCGATTTCTATGGTATAAGTTCTAAACACTACGTTTTGTTTCTTTAAAACCCTGCAAAGAGGGGCGTTGCCAGTACATGCCAACATATATTAATAATGTCATTGTTTTAACCACATCATACACACTGGTCAGCATAGCCATGATATCCTTAGCCAGACCATCCCGTACGTCCTTCACACGGGATAGTGATTTGGTTAGAAGGGGCAGAACAAAACTCTGCAAGCATCCTTTGTGCACAAAATCGCTATGTCAGTTGTCAATGGTAGACGAAACCCAACGTAAAAACGTACCTAAAGCGGACAGATAATCTCAAATTAACCCAGGCAGTACCTGGACATGATTACAACACACGTAGACAAAACAAAATCGCTGAAAAAAAGCAAAACAACCCTCTTAACTTATGTCAAAAATATACCACAGAGACAATGCAACCAAACAGGTCTGTCACTGCAGGAACACATCCAAGAATGTCTATCGAGTGAAAAATGAACACTTTACCCGAAATTACTGTCTCTTATTCTCTCTGTTATGAACTTGTTTTCATTCGGCCTTTGTTCTGACTATAGTGTGCTTTCTCCCTAGGAAACAAGTACCTTCTCAGAAAAGACGAGACATGGAACTCTCTGTTAAGACACTATGAGATGAAGGACGCGGTGGTAGATGCAAACAGTTTCCTTAGAACCAGAGAGAGACGAAAGGGAAACAATATCAAAAGCAAAGTAAGTGCCCGCCTCTGTAACGATTGCAGAAACCACAAACTTCTGACAAAGATGCGTTTTTTTCTACGGTCAGATATTCTCAGTGCTCAGAGAGTGTTTAAAATTTAGCACAGAGTTTTATCAAACACTAGCCATTGTGTTACCACAAATCTTACACTTGATTTGTTAGCTATTGCGATCTTGATTTCATCCTGTGCCAAGTATACCAATAAGGATGGATAAGGAGCAGCGGCGAAGCCAGGACTTTTTCGGTGGTGGTGGTGGTGGTGGTGGTGGTGTGGGGGGGGGGGCACAGAGGGGGCGTTGCTTTTAAGTGTGTGTGTGGGGGGCGGCAGGGGTTCTGGAATGAGGAAGCCGCAGGGGCCACCATCCTCTCATTTCATTTGTGGCTGCGGTGTAGCGATCCCGATAGCAATCGTTCACTACATTTTGATTATAGATATGCATTGTCCTCCTTTTTTGTCTCTCTTCTATTTCTTTTTCTTTTTGTGAGCACTATCGCGATTTTTTTTTCTCGCGGGGGCACCTGGGGAGGGGGAGGGGCACTGGAAATTTGTGGGGGGCACGTGCCCCGCCCCCCGGCTACGCCGCTGATGAGATATTTTACAGTTTGATAATAATAAAATACGAATATGAAGCATTCCTTTGCTAGTAAAGTACATCGAGCAACACCATAGTAAAAAAATAAATAAATACGGTAGCCCGTATTCATCGGTGGTGCTGCACCCCAATCTAAAAGCCCCACATGACGAATTGTGTATAAATTCGTCTAATATTGCCCTTTTTTAAACCAACTTCCTATAAAGCCCATGTTAATTTACCATAATGGGGGACCACACCGGGGAAGACAAATCATGACACCGGCATCTTCCAATGTGTCTTTGATTGCTACCTGCTGTTTGTGTAGTTCCAATTTAGTTCCCCCCGTTTCTACTGTGTACAGCCGTTTCGTATAAGTCATTTGTATAAACTTACTGACATGCACTTCGTAAGTGTATTCCATTCTACCTCACCTTTGTGGTGAATACTAAATGTTGTTAATATTTGTTGTGCGTTCTTTCAGGCCAAGTGAATCCACATTCCCGGAGAACAAGTTGTTCTTTCACCATCGACACATTTTAAAAGAAGCCCACGTGGTTCAGAAGACGTTCTATATCTGGTCGTCATTCTTTATTAATTATTGTTAATTATTAACTAGTGAACTTTAACAGAGCGTAGAAAAAAGAAATAGGGCAAATGACGTCACAAAGACACAATAGAGGATCGTAGTTTTCGATTTTTATAAACCTGAATTTAAACTTGTTGGCAATTGGTTTAATCCTGATATTATGTTCAATGCCAAACTGAGTTTCTTCTTCAAGAGAACACAGTTTGTTGATTGTCACAGTTGGCCACTGTCTACTGCACCCCCTTAGAGTGCAACAAGCTTTTTATATACTTTTTAAATGTTATATACAGTATATTTATCACAGATTGTAGCTGAAGAGTTGTATACGACAGGTTTTTATGTAAACAAGTTTTATAGATTCTATTTTTATAGGAACATGTTTTAGGGTCATTTGTGGGCCTTTATTTACGATTTATTTACGATTTAGTATTTTGAGGCAAATATAATTTATGTTATTTTTACACACTCACCAAATGTATAAATTTTTGTACACACATATTTATTTGCATTGTGTATTTTTAAAAACTTTATTCCGGAACTGGAAATGTATAATCAACAGTAAGTCATAACTCGGGGTTAATGATCACATGTCTGAATGTTGAATATTACTAATTGTGTTTGTGCTCTAGATTGTAAGTAGTCTCCCGAATTCCGATATCTACTCCGCGGCAGAAGAATAAAAAGCGAGACCTAGTTCCCATAGAACAAATCTACACAGCAATAAGCAGAAAGTACACACGGTATTATCACAAATCGCATACACATTGATACCCCACCATGCAATGCCCCAAGAACTTTTTTCTAGATTGCAACTGACTTTTTATAGACTGAGATTTCAGAGGAGGGTAATACTTTTTTGTTAACGAGTATAGGCTGTGTTAAGTCTCGACCGTATTCGAACTTCCGGCACTGTTGTGGTCCCAATTGCAACCATACAGAGTTTCACGTGGGCGGGATTTCGTCTTGTCAATTATTTTAGTTTAATTAACATTGTTTATGACCATTAATACTGTATATGATATTGGGATTGTAATACTAAGAGATAAACAATACGAAAGCAACATAAATTCACCAAAAAAACGAAGAAAACATGAGAACAGGTTTTAACCTTAAGAATGTTGCCCAACTGACGATCATATTGTCATTAAACTCATATTATGGACGCATAAAATCGAGCGTGATTAGCAAATATGGTTTCTAAGAATTAAACATCCTCGTCCCAAGTTTTAATTTTGTTTTCATGTTAATTTGGAAAAAAGTGTATTACATAAAAATGGAAACTTTATTTATAACAGTTTGCTATGGGTTTTTTTATTTACAAGAATTTTGTATATTTTATAATTTTAATAGAAGATTTGATTTCGTAGAAAGTCTTCGTTGCTTTCTCGTTTTCGATATGCTCAAGACTTGCACAGTCTATTATGTTATAATATTTTTATACAATATGTTAAAAGACATGTATTTTTGTATTTCCAGTTTGTGTGTGCGGACTAGAAAGGTAAATGATTCCGGCCCGATTGTCATTTTGCTTAGTCATTTTATATCTGTAGAATAAATTAATAATAGTGTATGTAAGACACTATTTCTTGAAGTGCACTTATAGGTTATCAGGCACTCGTGAAAATAAAGAGAGTTTTGCTCTGGTAATTTTTAATCTTAACATTCCATATTTCATATGGGGAGGGGGAAGGCACAAACATTGATGGGGTGGGGGGTGGCGCAAATGCCCCCCCCCCTTAGCTAGCCACTGACCATAACTCGCAACTGACGCCTGGCTTCATAGTTAGTAAGGAAGCCCTGATTTTTAAGTAATCAAACCCCAGTGATTTGTTTAACTACAGCAAATAATAATTAAAAAAACCTACTTTTCTGACTGACAAAATATTGGCATTTTCAACTTAACTGAAGATTTTTTGTATTTAAAATATTGCTAATTGATTATTTTGAATGTATTTTAGGGAAGGGAGTGTTTGCAAATGTGTTGACGTTAAGTTTTTATTGTTTTTAGCTGTTTTAAAATTTGTTCATCAGTGACTTCAAATTGTGAGAGACAAGGGGGGGGGGAAGGTCTTTTGTGAAATTTTGCATACTTGTAAACTTGATAATTTAGAAGAGAAATTAATTAACGCTTTTAATATTTGATTTAATGAACACAACAACATGTGTTGATGTGGTGCACAAGAGTTGGCAAAACCTGGGATGTGAGGTTTCAAAACCGAAGCACAAAGCGAGGCAATATGACACATCGGGGTCAAATGTCATAGAGCTGTATAACTACGCAGAACATATTTCACTGCAGTCTTCTGCTTAGCAAAAATATCAGGTCACCAATGACGTGGTGTTTTGGCCTGATACATAGGCAAGAGAGGCCTTTACAGTCATTTGAGATTTGTACAAAATTGAAGAAACTCAGCTGAAAGTTTATTCGAGATTTGTGGAAATTGTTTACGAAGTGAACACACTTTGGAAAAATCTAAGCTGCGAAGTATGCACCGGATTTTTAAAATGATTTTTTACTTTTACACACTGTGGTGGCTTATGGGATCCCACCCTCTTCAGCGTAGTCTTTGTGCCGAACATGCCCGCCACTTTTTTGCTTCTTTTAACATTATTCTGTTGTAGAAATTATACTAATATTTTGTGGTCATAATGAATAAAATGTGGCGGTCGGATTCAGCATCTGTTCCTTTTGTGAGCACGACATTCTGTTACATAATTTTAATATTGTATGGATCTGAAATAATATTTAACGGTTTACTCACATTTTTTAGAGGATGAGGTTTGGTTCTAGTCGACTGCTCCATTGCGTGGGCAAGATTATCAAACATCTCTTGGTTACGCCTTGACGGACCTTTAGTCTCAAAAACTGCATGTCGGTCGGATGTGCACAGGCCAAGCATTGACTATAGATGTCGCAACCCGTGCCATAGAAAGAACTCTTCTCGACCGTCTGCTTCAAATACAAACATGGTGTAATACCTTTCTGGAAATAAGAAACGCAGCTACTTTCAGAATTTGAGCCCTGTATGAAGTCCTTTTGTGCGTCTTGATAAATTGTAATACTTTAAAAAACACCACGCACGCAAGAAGAGCTCACACATTCCTTGCACACAAAAGGAGCAAGTTTCTGAGGACAAAAGCGACAAAACATGTTTTCGCCCGCCTTTTGACCGTGCCAGTTTGACTGTTCCTTAGTGACTAAACAGGTGTACCAGTCTAAACATTGTGGAATGAAGCCGGCCTTTGTTAATGGTCAAAGTATTTTGGTTAAAGACTAGGTTATCATCTCAAGATATAAAACTATGGATTGTGCCTCAGATGCCATCAGAGTACCGTTATAAAACGTTTGTTTGTCTGTTTTTGTGTTATAAAATTAGTTTTGTCCACATCGTTCTGGCGAATTGCTTTCAGTACAATTGTGTTAACGCCGGTATAAGAATATACAAAATAAATATGTATTGTGAAATTAGTTAGGCCCATGAACTAATAATTAATTTCAGGTAATAGGCCTATATAATAATTTGTTAAGGAAAGTTTGCGTCGCGACGAATAAGTTGCGCCGCACCATCAACAAATACCCTTCTTTTTATTTGTTTTAATTGCACTTTTGGTTCACACTTAACTGGGTAAAATGTTGATTCAGAAAAATATATTTTATCCGTAAAGAGTGAACAGCGCCACCTTCCGGTTGAATCACAACGACAAACTGTCATTTCGTCGTGCGTGTCTACTTTTGGCTAAACATTTTTCTTTCAGGTGAAAGAAAAACACTATCACGTGAAAGAGAAATATTGTAACGTGGAGTGTTTCTCTTTCACGTTGAAGTGTGTTTGATTCTCTTTAATGTGGTAAGGTTTCTCTTTCACAAGGTAGTGTTTCTCTTTCATGTGGAAGTGTTTCTCTTTCACGTGGTAAGGTTTCTCTTTCACAAGGTAGTGTTTCTCTTTCATGTGGAAGTGTTTCTCTTTCGCGTGGTAAGGTTTTTCTTTCACATGGTAAGGTTTCTCTTTCACGTGATAAGGTTTCTCTTTCACGTGGTAAGGTTTCTCTTTCATGTGGAAGTGTTTCTATTTCCCGTGGTAAGGTTTCTCTTTCATGTGGAAGTGTTTCTATTTCACGTGGTAAGATTTCTCTTTCACGTGGTAAGGTTTCTCTTTCACGTGGTAAGGTTTCTCTTTCACGTGATAAGGTTTCTCTTTCACGTGGAAGTGTTTTTCTTTTACGTGATAAGGTTTCTCTTTCACGTGGTAAGGTTTCTCTTTCACGTGGTAAGGTTTCTCTTTCATGTGGAAGTGTTTTTCTTTCACGTGGTAAGGTTTCTCTTTCACGTGGTAAGGTTTCTCTTTCACGTGATAAGGTTTCTCTTTCACGTGGTAGGGTTTCTCTCACGTGGAAGAAAAATACCACGTGACACTAATGAGCTTCAGTCATCATTCATTCGAGGCTACTAGTATTCTAAAAACTGCCATAAGCCATTTTGAGATAAGGCGGGCACGATACTTTCGGGCACTTTTAGGTGTTGGTAAATTTGTCTGTATTCACTCAAACCAAACAGTTCAATATTGTAGTGTCCACCATTCCTCAAAAAGGCTAATCGCCTACCCTTAAAGGTTTGGAGTAATAATGGTGATGGATGCGATTTTGCATCGTGCGTTGGCACGGTGGAAAACACATTTTGTGGGGTGGGGGTGTCAATCAACAGGGGTAAACGATTAAGTAAGAAGGGGCAGGGCAAAACTCTGCCAGAATCCTCTGTGTACAAAATCGGTTGGTCAGTTGTCCATGTTACATGAAACCAACAACTTAATGTATTAAGCTGACAAATAAGCTAAATTTAACCCATGCAATACCTGGGCATTTTAACAACACACTTAGAAAACAATCGTTGAACAAATGCGAAACCAACCCTCTTAACTTATGGAAAAAACTTGCCAGCATGTACTGACAACATGCCACAGGGACATTACAGCCAAACAGGTCCCTGGGCAGGGTTTGAACGTCCGTAAGGCACGAACGGTCTCTGTACCAAGAGGTTTTATGTAGTGTACAAATTGCCCGTGTTTAAGCTGACACAATCCAATGATAAGAGGCAAAAACCCATTGATTTGATTTGTCTGTATTCTTTTGTCTTACCAGACCAGCACCCAATAGACTGTTCAAAACAGGAAATTAAAGTAATCACAGACCTATCCGGGCAGGTGTGATGTGAAGTAAAAAGGAAAGGAAATAAATACATTGTTACATATTGATATGGTAAAAAAAAAAAAAAAAAAAAAAAAAAATAGAAATGAATATTTTGCAGCGAAAGTACATAAATAATGTTTGTAATTACTATAGAGGGGGATACATTTTTATGTCCAGTCGAGCAATTTTTGATTTGACCTTGGCATTCACAAGAGTCAGATTTACCGCACTATGACAAAGGAATTACAATTCAATCAAATCCAGCTCCGGAAAAAAACATTATCCAGGGGGCTCTCCCCATCAATCCAAAACTTGACGTATTGCAACATATTGTAATTGGAGGTTTAGAAGGTTGCTGAGAAACAAAGCTTTGGAAATCTGTATGTAAATCTTTCAAGGTTTGCAAAAATGTTTAATATTCAAATATCACTGAAGGACAAACACCCGTGGAGAAACAACCAGACAACGTTGTGAATTAGAAAGAGTATTGGTGGAACTGGCTGGGAAGAAATGGTGTTAATTCTTATGACTCTTGAGTTTTAGGGGTTAGAGTTATTTCTGTTTTCTAATAACTTGCCTTTAATGTTACAGTTTTGCCTATAGTTTAGCTTTAGTGGACACTCCACACTGCAAAAACGAGGGTGTTAAAATTGACACCGTGGGTCATATGTTACAGATACCCTAGAAAGAATCAAAACTAACATCTCATGGTGTAATCGTGTTGGCAGAAATTAATGTTATTTTAACACCCTGTGGTGTTAATTGTTGATCCTTGTTTTCGGTATCTATAGTATGTGGCAACACCTATGGTGTCTATTTTAACACCCCGGTGTTCTGCATGTCAGCAAACAAGAGGATCAAACGTTCTAGAAAAACTAGAAACTGATTGTTTTGGGAAACTGCATTGGAATTTACAAGAGTTTTATCTGAGTAAAAATAATTCTCGAAATAGTTGGTGGCCTGACGTTTCGACCCGAGAAGAGTGTTTCTCTAAAGGTAAAAGCAATAAGGCCACTAACTATTTATGTCATGTATACCATAAGGTCCTTTGGCTGGTAAGCAGTTTGAAACCGCAAATTCAATTTTCTCAAAATTTGTCTCAAGACAAAATGGTTAATCGGTCGTTGTGGTGTGATTTCTGTTGGGCACCAAACTAAACGTGTCGCCATCATGTACGTCTTTGTGCAGCTCCAGGCTACAACCACAAACGAGAAAAATAAGATGCTGGGCAGTCATAAGGCAATCTGAAATAAATGTTCTTTTATTTCTAATAATCATCACACTATTCAAACTGAAGGAATATACGTGGAAACAAAGGGTATACTTTTAAGACTTCACTGAAATGTTTACATCTATATTGTCTTGACACGTAGCGTAACAAGCCTATATTGTTTCTACACACATTGCAACATTATATATGTGTTTGATCTATAGATGGAGAGCACACAATATGCAAAGCAGATGAGAATAACTAGCGATATAATTCTTTTTATAGACAGTTATGTACAATGGAGTAACTCCATCAGGCCTTCACGTAGCTTGACTAAGCTACTTTCCACGCATGCACGTGTGGGGGGGGGGGGACCCAAGCCGACACCATGCCTGAGTGCCGGGTGATGTCATACCGAAGTCAATAATGTTTACCAATGAAACGTTAAAACCTCTAAACATAAAAAGGTTTGTAATAGTTGTTACATCGAAAGCAAGTATGCCTCAAAACTTATGTCTGTGCCTTTAAAAATGGGAGATTGGTTGATTTTATTTAAATAACATTTAATATTAATGCATATTAATGGACTTGTTATCCCCCAAATTGTTTTATCGCTAGTATAACAATCTGAATATTTTCCCTGTGTCCCAACGAGTTAATATAGTGTCCACTGGCGTTCGATTGGTTCGATTAAATAAATATACACCCCTTCCCCTAGTTAAGTCTTTGCCCCCGCTCGGGGAAAGACAAAAGTGTGGTGCCCACCTCCATAAGATAATAATATTTGATATTTGCGGTATTCAGCAAAGTCAGAGGGAACACAAATCCACAGGTAATGATGCAGCAAGTGAGTCTACCTCAGTCCAGCTTTTACGGTACGCATGAATGAAAACAATATCTGGTATCGATTTGTGGATGTCCCTAAAAGGCGGTATCTACATGCGGGGGTAATTCCGCTTGTCGTACAGACTAATTGGCTTGAATGGGAATATCTCCCTTTTTCCTGTTCTGGATTGTAATTTATTCGTTCAATCACATGGAGAATTGGACACCAAGGCGAGTCCATGGATCATGGACGTCCTGCAAATTCACACGCCATTGCAGGCCCCTTATAAGGCCCCTTGGTAGGTTTAAATACGTGAGGCTTATTTTGCGACCACTCTCTCGAATTTCATTTGGATGTTTATTGGGCAGAAAGTGGGCACCGTAATCTACTTTTCCCATGAATCAGCTCCTACAGAAATGATGTCATGTTCCGTGTTTCCTTGCAAAAGTTAGTATTAATGAAACTCTCATAAGTTTTAAGTTATTTCTTGGAAAGTGAACAGTTTAAGGCTAACGTTACTAACCGAAAACCATGAATGCTATTCAAAACCAAAATAAATTCACAAGTTATATCTCTGTAAAAAAAGAAAGAAAAAAAAGCCTCATATCATAAACTTGGCGATATGGAACTGAATAAAATAAACTTCAGGAGAGTCTCAAAGTTGTTTTCGAAAAAAAAGTAAATAAAATGGTTCTTTTTTTAAAGGTGAGTATATGATTCAATTATATAGTTTGATGGCAGTTCTTAAGTTATAGTTATTTGTTATATTACTTTTATTGTTTATACTACACCTTTAACTTAAGTGGGTTGATGTATACATATAGTTAAGTAAATAATCACAACAATAACAACGTTAGTATATCAGTGTGGTAAACTATTAAACGGTGTCAACTAAAATAAGTAATGACGTGGTCGTAAAATTGCATTTGTAATTCTTTACCATATTGAGTAGAAATGTGTCACATATTAATGTATTTCTTTTGGTCGACACATTTGTTTACAAATAAAAAACACATTATATCTTTATTATGAAAGGGGAGTTGGAGTTGGAAAAAAAGATGAACTTTTGGTAATAGTACTGTTTTAATATCATTTAAATATTAGTTCTTTTTATACGGAGGTGTAAAGAAGATATTCCAGGAACTAAGGGTATCAACACTTTAACCACTCACCACCACAACCACCAACCACGACCTCAGCCACCGTCACCACCTCACCTCAGAACACCCACTACCACCACTCAGACAAACTAATTAGTAAACGTGATAACTAAATTTCGGCTCAGTAAAACCGTGAATAGTTTAACCCAATTTGATTGTGTCAATATTGTGCCTAGTGAAAATGCTTTGACTATAATGCACGACAAAGAAACACCGTAAAACGTTTCCAGTTCCAGTTTCGCACACAATTCGCATTCGAAATAGTTAAGGTTTATAAGGGTGAAGTTTTTAGTTGTCACACGAAGCAATTTCAGTGTGCTCTTAGAAATACCAATGGATATCAATTCTTTCAAGTTTTCAATGGCATGGCACAATTAAGCAAACACTATAAGAGGAATGCATACAAAGTCATACAAGTCTTAAAAAAGCGAGAGAGAAAAAAAGCTGTTGTCAGTTGGCGTCAATTATTCGGTTCATTTGGCTGGTAGGCTATAACGCACTGGCTCATCTCGACAATAACCCACGTGGATAAGATATATTAACAATATCAATATAAACATGTCTCATTTGCGCAACGACTGTTAATATTATAATTTGCATCTTATAATGCTAACATAAAAGGTATACACAATAGTTCTGTTGACAAAAGCTGATCTTTTAAAATTACTATAGATCTTTTTCTTTACCTATTCTGCCAAGTCTTGTCGTAGTTAGTATTTTATCTTTGGGCTGTTCGCTCCCAAAAATGTATTTAGAATTTACCCAAAAGAAAGTGACCCCCCCAAAATTTACCCAGTCAGTTTTCCTTGCGGCATGCTACTTCATATTGTCTTTGATCAGCTGTGATGAATGGGTCACCCTCATTAAATATGGTTTGAAAAACAATAACAATAAGTAAACAAAAAGGAAACACATATTGTAACTATTTCATTTTTCTTGTTAAATAATAGTACATGCAATTTGTCTAGCTTCTAGTTGTAAATAGAGGCAAAAGCAATAATAAAAGTTGTTGGTACGCATTGCACTCTGAAACTTATCAATCATACATATAACTGCGAAAATTGATGCTTTGCTGGTCAATTGTGGCCAAAACGAAACGCTTATCCCTCTGAAAAATGTTTTTGTGTGAATTAGGTCTGGTCATTAGTCCTCATTCAGCCATTCGGTATTCCTGTAATTAAGTATACCTCTGCAAACGCCCACTAGAACTGGCTTCAAGAAACAAATTAAACTTCCCCCGCCCCTATTATTTGTTTCAATGCCGTAATTCCCCCCACTTCTAGTTGTTATGACTTTCTTTAACGGGCCTTTTTGACCTAATCTGTAAAGTCCTTTGTCGAAAATTACAATCTCGTAACTAGGCCAGAGGAAATAGATTATTAAAATGATCATGGTGCACTATTTATCTGAGGAGTTCTCTTTCTTGTGCCTAAATCATTGCCAGCCTTTCAATGTAACATATCAATTCACTTTAACCTAGTTTAGCCAAAGAAATAAAAGATCAACCCATAAAAACCCAAAACAAATAAACAAACAAGAGCAAAAACACAAAGATAATCCGGACCTGCCAACGATTACCCGAACAGTTGGGATTGGAACTACGATTGGAACTTGCTTAACAATGGATGAAGTCACACATTCGCTTTTTTCATTGGAATGTTAAGTTGTACAAGGTTATTAGTTTTTATTTCATTTGTTAAAATATTTTTTTATTTTTAGTCATTGATTCTTTATAGCACACATAATGGGAAAACAACATTTTGCAAATTTCCTTTGAGATAGTTTCGTACATGTATTAGGGATTTTTAATATAAAGCTTGGCGAAATCCCAAATACTAATTATTTCAAGATCGTACCATTTAAGGAAAAACAAAATAGTGGTATGCAAAACCACTTAATAATCCAATGATTGATAAAGTACGTTTATATATAACAGTTCTTTTTACAGAATAACAGTGCAGGTGATTCAGATTCTTCCCGGGGGTCATCATCGCTATCGACCTTGCATTCCGGGTACCATTGGGCTACCTGGCTTATGCTTCTCTCTGCCATGCTGCTTGCAGTACTCCGCCACCTCCTCCCAAACGCAGCCCGTGTCTTCGTGGCAACATTCTTCGTTCAAGCCCCGTTTCCTCTTGCTTCCAATCAAAAAATCCTTGGCTGTCCATTCTTTTACGAATTCTGCGAGAAAAAAACAAACAAAACAACCCCAAAACCCAAATTATTGAATAGTTAGAAACTATTGATAACTTTTTTAGGAAATTTGGTTTTTCGGTATAGGTGTTGATATTGGTATTGGTTTATCCACATTCCACTTGTGGCCCTCAGGCCAAATTACTATAATGTTACAATTCAAAAACATCAAAATGGTACATCTAAAGGTACATCTAAAGATTCACGAAAAACACCGACTGGTAGAGAAACTCTCAAACTTTTGGTTGCGTTTAACCTGTTCTTATGTTCCTTTGGTTTGGCCAACGAACAAAATTAATCCTGGCCCTAAAAACAGTCAATAATGGAAGACAAAAGAGAAATAACTGAACAGGTCGAAGACTTCCCCATCGAACTGTTACGCCCTAAAATGTGCAGTTCAATAAGGCCAGCATTGTTGGTTGTATTGAATCCCCAACATGCGATGGAATGATCACTTTCCGGTTTTTTAAATTTTTAAAACGTACTTGACTTAATTAAAGAGCAAGAAGAAAGATCGAGGAACACCTGTGCTTTTCTCCCGCTCCTGTTAGGGTTAAACAGCATTAAAGATAAAGCAGACGACTTAACCCTTTTACCGAAACCACCTTCATGAATTTTGTTAGGGCAGTTTTAAGTTTGTTTTTATATTTGTATAACACTTTCAGCACTGAAAAATTTAGTTATTTCATTATGTTTGCCAGTTATATTTTTCTATTGCTTGTTTTGATGATGCGCTGAAGAGTCCTGCACACTCAAATGTCACGGGGTCGTTTTTAGAGACTTAAGATCTCGTTGATACGTCAAATTCTGTCGAACATTTCAGACAAAGAAGTTTAAGTATAAATAGTGATTGCAAATGCGTATCGTCTATGTTGCCGAATTAGGCAAAATCCTGTGCGAATAACCAGATCCATTGGGCACTCAACCAGGGGCAACCTGCTCTTTTCAAACATTCCGCGGAATAAAAAGAAAGAAAGAAGGTCTTTATGAAAATGTGACTGCTAACTGCCAGACCTCTATTAATTTCCCGACTGTTATAACCACGGTACAAGCCTCAAAGGTTGGGCTTCAACAGACTGCCTCACTTTCAAATCACTCGCGAAAAAAGGCGTGTCTGTAATGTTATTCTGTTAGCACTGTGATGGAATAAGGGATTTGATTCTTCACACTATGGTAACTCGGTCGCACAACGTTGGTAGCCTCTGCACGTATATAAAATCGCCCCAGGCCACTTGTAACTATTACACGGTTCATTTTGAAATTTCTGCTGCCTATTTGTGCCGGAAGTACTCTTTAGTTCTTTCTACACCCTCCCATGTGTAAAAGCTGTATCTTATTTAGAGGGAGGTCAGGTAGCTTAGCGATGCACTGTTCAGAAGATGCTGTATTAAGAGAAAGCAGACGGAATGCTAAATATTAAGAGAAATACTTTATTCACAGGTAAGCTGTGTTGCAGCTTGTAAGTCACCCGACGTGGAGTTAATTACGTTGCTTTATCTCTAACGATCGCACTCATTCAGCTTGTTCGGTTGTCCATATCACAGTAAACCGAAGGGAGTCTGCTTTTAATTTGACTCGTTCAGGGATGAATGATGAGATTGAGTGTAATCGATAAACACATTATGCGCGCGCTGCCTCACCGAACAGATCAATGCAGAAGGTGGAGAAGTTACAAGAAATTAGTGTGCATGGAGTTTGGGCGGGAGGAGGGGGGTGCCGGACGGAATACTTCTTCATTTGTAAACGGGAAGTTACCCCCACCCCTACTCTCGCTTCCCCACTTACGTCCTGTGATTCAATTTACCCCCTTTGAGATGAAGCTCGTCTCATGGTCAGCAGACATCAATATCGCTCCCGCAACATTGCCAGCAATTATACCGAATGTGCGCGTCTTCAGCTGAAGTAGCGTGCGATGTGACACTCGTGGAATTTGGCAGGAGAGCTACACGCGCTCGACACTGAAGTGGAGTGCAACTTTGTAAATAATGCAGTTCCATTACCCCAAAGATATCTTCAATTGACTTCTATAACCATCATTGCATAAAATGGTGAATAAATAGCCTGTGAGATTGATTGCTCAAGAATCGAATGAAGACATTGTTGGACATGTTGTAGAAGCGAACCCGTCTAGCTGAACTAGAATTAAGGCAGATTATTTGAATATTTCATAAGGTAGCTGTTGTCATGTGTGGAGATTCACTAGATCAATGTTTTTTCCAGTCTCTGCCCCGTATTTTTCTTCAGGCAGATGTAACATTATAGTCAGCGAAATACCAATCCAAACTTTATTTTGTCAGTACTGGTATTTGCCTAGCACTGAAGGGAAACGTGCTTGGGTAACAAAATTGCAAGGTAATGGTGGTTTTGTCAATGTAAATGTACTCTACTTTGTTAAGAAATGTCATAATTTTTGTTCCGGCTCGATTTCCACAAGAAATAAACGGTCTGGAAAAAGGTGGCAGCAGTGGGATATGTCTAAAACCAGCAAGAATCCTGCTGGCGGGGTTCCTACGTAAAGTTATATATATATATATTTTTAAATTGTGATCATCCTCATGGTAGACTGATAATTGGAAATGTTTGGATTTGTTTTGGAACAGGGTCAAATCTTAGAGGAAGGGGCAACGTGGTTTGTACCTTCTCCTGTTCGTTTTGTGATCTTGCGTACATCATACTGACAGGCGGCATCAAAGACTGGTTGTAGGTTCTCATTACATACATTAACGTGTCGCTCTGTGTTCCACAATCGTATCCAGTCAGCTTTACTCCTTTAATAAAAATACAAATTAAAAATACGAACAATCAATCAAAAACATATCGTAAAAATCGATGTTTACATTTCAGTTAAAATGCTGGACAAAAAAAAAGTTGTTATAGCTATCCTTCATTCCCAATCTATACTGTAGTTAACAAATGTAGTTAAACAGCTACTTGGGCGAAATTTTTTTTGGACGGGAATGCTATTTAAACTTGTTTATGATGCGTTTGTTTATCGTTGACATTTTTACACTTCTGAATATTTTGTAATCGATCAACAATTTTGGCCCCGACCTAATGGTTTTGAAAAACTAGCTACACGCCTAACACTTCTGCCGTTGACACTGTGCATCAAACGACAATACTTTGACGTCGTATGTGAAATGTTGCTTTGTTATTGCAACAAAGCGGTTATACAAAATGAAGCCCCGACAAATGACGTTACGCGAGTGATGACGCAACACGAGTGATGACGTAACTATGATGTGAACTCAATGTCCTTGTTGATTGGAAACATTTAGCCAAGATTACTTGTTACCGTTTTCGATCAAGCTGGTCTTTAAGTGAAATCAAATTGCTCGACTATATCATGATATTGTGGGTACAGAACCATTGGAACTGTACATGGGACGGCTAAATTAGATTTTTCACACACGTATATAAAGCAAACACAATTTAAAAGTAATCGTGGGATCGGTGCATGACGTTTTGGAATAAGAACTGAATTAATGTTCTTAAAATAGATAAACATGATGGGTTGTTCTATCGCTCCGAGAAAGGTTCCCTACTTCTGTGTTACTTATATTTTTCTAACTAAGCAGCTGTCTATTTAAACCACACCACAACATTCAATCACTTCTACCTTTGCAATACAGCGTCAGTTGAATAACAATTAAATAGAGCACCAAACAAACACAACTTCCCGATGAGTGTCGTATATGGCTAAGATCGTGCCGATACTTGACAAGAAGAAGTTAAGGATGATGATATTCCTATGAAAACTGGGTCAGGGCTTACACAAAATCTCGAAGTTGTTTTTAATGATGTTACGGAGGCAAATTCTATATGGTAAAACTCTTATCAGTCATGATCTTTACCCGAAGAAGCCTTCGGCAATTATCCTAATCACACTGCGCATGAATATTAATATAAGTAACTAATTTAGATAATTACAATTCGTGTTGCCCCGGAAGGAATGAGAGTGACGTAGTTATCACCCAGTCGATTTATTAAACGCGACTTTGCTTTCCACACACATCCCTACAAATGGGGGGGGGGAATAAAACACACTGCATCGGGGTAAGAAGAAGTAGAAGAAGAATAAGAGAAGAAGAAGAAGAAAAAGAAGAAGAAAATTCCTCCAAACCCCACCAAAAAAACACAAACAACAAAACCAAAACCAACCAATCAACCAACCAACCAACCAAACAACCAACCAACCAACCAACCAACCAACCAACCAAACAAACAAAAACAAAAGCGAAAAAGACGAAGAAAAGAATTAATCAGTAAGAACAAAAACATGACGTCGTCTAAATTGTCACCTTTAACACACCCCTGTCTGTGGACATGTCATGATTCAACCCAATTATACTTCTATACTTCCGTAGATATCCGACTTCAAAAAGAGCACCTTTAATGTGACGTCACGGTCACGAATACATATCCAAGAAAACATAACGTAGAAGTACAAAAATACATTCTTGTTCCTTGCAAATTATCAGCTAAATAGATAGAGTCTAAATACAAGTGGGCGAAAAGATACAAATCTGTAACCTCACAATAAACGGGTGTAAAATATCATACAGGTTTATAGTCTTTCAGAGCGAAATGTGAAAGATGACGTCATTGGATGATCAACAACACATAGGTATGTACATTTCAAAGAGGAATTTGTGCGTCAATCAAAAGGTCAAATTCAATGCCTCTCTGGTTGACTATCATAACAACTCAAGAGTTAGGCCTAACTAAAGACTTTCTATACAAAAATGTACATATTACCAATTATATTTGAAATGTGACGTCATTAGATGTTTTTGGACGTTGACAAAATTCGCAGTGGAAAGGCTGTCAAATGCAATGGCATTTTACACTATTTTAACATGAGGTTGGGGACTTGTAATTTTCCCACTTTATACTGGGGAAAGAATTGCAAAAAAAAACCCTGAGTTGGACATTGGACAACTTGTTTAAAGTAACTTTTATTTACAATTATTTTATTTACACGATGTTATAAGCCGTAACCCAATTATATACATAGAAATGACCAAAGATTCCTGGCAAAGCTAAACAAAATTCTTCCAAAATGATACCATTGAAAAAAAAAAAAACCCGAGGCTCTTTCGTGTTTTGTGTTTTTCATTTCCTCTTTGGGGAAATAGCTGTTGGCACTGCGACCTAAATCTCCCATGAACTAAGCGAACAAGAGAAGCAGGCCCCTCTTAATGGGCACATTTCTTGATATTTCACGTTATATACTTTCCAATAAACAAGACCAGCACTGCACCTCACAGTTCGTGAGCAGAAACAAAGAACGTGATAATAGCACTGAATTGCTGTTGGTTTTGACCACAGTTTACCGGGGGTCATGAATTTTATCGAAGCATAGGGGCTCAAATGGCACGAGTAGCCACTCGTGGGCCAGGTCATGCCTCAAACTCCGTTGGCAATTACACCCATACCGACCGAGAGTACCCGGGGACATTTACAGCTAGTCTTGGAACATATTTATGCTTCCGAGCGAATAGCACACAAAATGTTATGCCACCGACAAACGGCCACAGACCCAACCAACTCCACTCCGAACACCGTGCGTTCTCTTAACCCAAAGGGTCGTCTAGTATTATGTTTGTAAACAACTTTACTCGTAAATCTTAGCCACGCTAGTGATGGGGCAGTCGATGTTTGCCTAGTCCCGTTACAAGTGTTACGCCATGGAGGAAGGAAAGTATTTTCCTACCTCCATGAAAGTATTTTCCTTCCTCCATGGTTACACCAACAAGATGCCGTCTATGGCCATCCTGTTATTTTATGGTAGTAATATAAAGATTGGTGGGGGGGCCTATATTTGTAAGCATAACTTCAGGTCGCCGGTTCAAGTCCCTATTGTATCACCTTTTAAATGACAATAACAATCGTCCCTGAAAAAACAAACACCCATGGGGTTCATGGTTGAACACTGACACCATTTAGCAAGATCCCTACACTCTTAAAACACTTGTGTCAGATTTGGCCCGGATTTCGTCTCCCGTTGGGCCTGACTCTTTTCCGGGACAGGCTAACCCGGGAATTGTTAAAAATGTGTTTTAACTCTGGCTCTGTGTCCGTTTGACCCATTTCCGGGTCATGTTGATGCAGATTCGCCGGGTCATACTGACTCAGAAATGGATCAGGCCCTACGAAACTCTGAATACGGGTTAGTTCTGACCCAGAGTTTTTTTTTAGCGTATAGACCCCTTGCATTGGCCGCCATCGTTGATGAAACGTGCACGCGTGAAAGGCTACCATTGGCTGAGAGTCGCATGCAGCGCGTACACGCCTGCACTTTTCCGTTGTTTGTCATCAAAGATGGTGGCCACTGACGTCATGTGCAATCCATCTATAGCACTTACGCTGCAGAAAGGCTGCGTTCATTTACAAACATTCTCTGAAAGAACCCAATAGAGTTAAGCGAACTCATTTTGAAATGTTGCAAATTGTTCATATTTAAAAGCGCTCCGAGGTGATTTTTGAATCATTTTTGTGTTCAGTTTCAAAACATGCAAGGTTTAACAAGATTGTTTTCTAACTTGTAAACAACGAAAGACAATCTTAAACTGGAAATTAATACATTTGAATGAATTTTGGTTTATGAAACATTTAATTGTTATTCTTATTTTTCTAATGTGTATGATAAGTGAAACCTGGACTGTTCCATTTAACGAGGCGAAGCCGAGTGAAATGGAGCAGTCCAGGTTTCAACGGATGATTTTGCTCTGCTATATAGTGTTCATATGCCTCTAATATTTGTTTTACGTACCTCACTCATACATTCATGTCATCTGATATTTTTCATATACATCATATTTATTTCAAAAATAGATTTACAAAGATTTTACACACTCATTTACAATTTGTTTCAACAATTAGGTATTAGATAAAGACAAAGCTGGAGCCGTTTAAGACCGGTTGGCTGAAGTGCGTTTGGCGTTTATTCACAGCAACACGTGTGATGGCGCGCCATCTTAAGCGCGCCAATAACGCGTAAAGCGCAATCAATACATACTGTACTCAATGTACAATATAATTAGTATGCACGAAGTGCAGCTGCGAAGCATACCAAACTTCCTACAAATGGAGGACTCCTATATTAAATGTTGGAGTGTCGGAACATGTCCTGATAAAGCATGACACGTGACGTGTGTTCCACTTATCTTAAGACGTGTGTTCCATTTATCTCTAAGTGCGGTATATAAATATTTATATTTGTGGTTTGCTCTGCTTTTCAAGTTTTGAAAAACACAAAAGAAAATTTGTTAAACGGTCCAATCTGACGTTAAGTTGTTCCTCTTTAAGAAAAAAAAAGAAGAAAAAAGAGAGAAAAAAAAAAGGGACATTGATTGAACACGGACGCAAGGTGTGATTTCTTCGTCAACATATTAAGTTTGTCAAATTAGAGGAACGTTATGCTGGCAATTTGGTCGTTAACGGAACAAATTGGTTCATTTACATGCACAGCCTCCAGAGAAGAGGTTGCAATCCCCTCCGAAATTTGTCAATAGTGAAAAGGGAGCAGGAGAAATCGATCTTAAGCAAGCTGTCTCTCGCACGTATAAACCAAACGACGTTTAACTAAAAACATGCATGTTTGGCATCATCCAATCTACACACTTTACAGTTATGCACACAAAAAGAACCCCAAACCCGAAAACAAAACGGTTCTGGTTTACCAAAACTGTTTTTTTCTAATAGTAGTCATTAAAATTGATAACTACTTGCTATAATGTCTTTGGATCCTATTAAAAAAAAACCAACAAACCATTTGTTTATTACCTGGGTGTACAAAGTACTCGGTGTATACAAAGATTTACATTCAAGGGTAGTTAAAACAATGACAAATGATCAATTATGATTTGCCTCAAGTTCTTTATTGCTTCATTATTATTAGAATTATTTTTGTTATTGTCCCCGTGACTGTCTGTCACACAGTCGCTGTCTCTCAGTGTCTGTTTTGCTTATGTCCATAGATTTTGGTTCCTTGTTTTGGCTGTTTTTCTGTAAGGACACCCAATGGTAATAAACCCAAGTTATTTGCTTTGGTGGCAATCCTTTGCCATTTTTATTAGCCGATGTCTCTCGCTGTTTTTTATCCGAATTAATTCAAATTAAATCAAGTATTTGTGGCAAGATATCTGATTTCAGCCTGCATTTTATAATATTTGGTAGAGTAGATCGATAAAGTTATGAACAGGCAATCTTGGAACTCGTCCAGCCCGGATCAACTTCAGAAAGTCAATACAAAAGAAGAAAAGTTTACTATTTATTTAAATTACACCTTAATGAAAGACAAATGTACAAACCTCTGATTAAAAAAAGTAATAAATAAAGACTTGAACAATTTGAGATTCGAGTACTGAGTTGTGGTTTCAATTTAGCGTTTCATATATTAATACACATGCTCAGTTTGTGAATAGCTATATCGTGAGCTGAGCAACCAACTTACTGAAATGGGTTGGGTTCGCCGCTCGATCTATTTATGCATACTAGTACAGACAAGCGCATCAATAGATGAAACTGTCGGATTAGAACTTGAACCAGGGTCGGACAGCTGCATTTTGCACGTGGTCATGTCACTGGAAACCACGAGCACCAGCCGAGCATCTGTCAGTGTTTTGGGGGTATACGTTGTATTTGTGAAATAAAATGTTAACAATTTCCGTCTGGCTGCGGTTCTTACCGTTATGACTATAAGCCAGTGCCCGTGTAAATTGATTCCAAGTTCGACCGGCGCTTATACAACGTGTGTAAACTTGTCTCTCGATCAATCCACGATGAGTGTCGTTTTGAAGACAGGGTGATTATTTAGTTATATTCTCGTAAACTTAGCACCCTCTCCAGTTATCGCTTTTTGTCGTATAGGCGCCCACAAAACTTAAACAGCTTCAAACAAAAAAGCTGTCTTTATTGCTTTCTATCCACTTTATTTTGAATGGAGAGTTAAATCTAACCCGCTAGCTCTCCACGATGTTTTTCCACACAGACATGGAAAGCAAGAGTTGGTATAAAAAGTTTTAATTTTATTTTATCCATATTTATTAAAAGGTCTACGGATTCACCCTCTACCCCCCCCCCACATCTCCCGCTGATGGTACCCGAAACCAAATGTTCCTTCTGCGCTACTTTGAAATGCATCTTTAACGTAAATTAAAGTTTTATTTTAATAATGATATTTTCTAATCAACAAAAAAGAATCATTCATTTGCCACTATTTAAATTAGGTTTGTTGTTTAACTTCCACCCATTCATGTAGATACAAACTATGTGTTCTTACTTTATGGTCATCATTTTTGTCTTGTTTTTTATATATTTTTTTATTCAAACATATGCCTTTAACTAAATAAGATTTTATTAAGGCAAGGTAAGTACACTTCCATGTCAATTCCAAATTAAAACTTAGTTTGATGCCCCCTGAATTACAGCTTCCGTTAGCCCCAAGCAAAGAAACAGGGCCTAATATATAGCATGTCAGATTACTTTGTTTCAAACAGCTGGCCTGGTTCTACACTACAACAGGGTCGTGTTTGAATTAAACGATGTGGCCACTGCTAGTGCGAGATCACTTTAATAAAGATGATGCTGAAAAGCAGGGAAAGCAAACGGACCCTGGCCTAAGCCAAAGTAACTCAATTCGGATATGAAGCCACCATCGTAAAGTCTGAATCCCTATGGGGGTTGTACGCAATACAAACTGTACACGGCATTCTCAAAGGGAACACGGCATAGCTTACCCTACAGCCCATTCCCAGTCAAGTGAATCGCATTGAGCACAAAGAAAGGAGACGATGTTAACTGTCGGTCCACATGACAGCCTAAAGTAAAAATCCGCAGGACAAATTGTCAATCTTGCTTTCATCACGTTCCCGTTTTGAGCAAAGATAATTAAGATGTATAGTTGGTACGGACCGGACCGTCTGCTTGCTTTGTCTGTTTTGATTGATGAAATAATTTGAGAAAAAAATGAAGATTTTTTGTTTTGTTCCTGATGTGACACTTGTTCCCTGGGGCTCACCAGGTGTACATTTCCATCTGAATGTCAATATTGGGAGGGCTGCGTACAAGAAAACGCGAAAATAAACGGAGGAAAACAATACAAATAAGATACTGACGATATCCCCCCCCCCAAAAAAAAATAAAAAAAAAATAATTAAATCATTAACAAATTATTAGAGTAATAATAAAATAAAACATAACAAAAAAAACTAAATGGAAAAATGAAAGCAAAATAAAAAAACGAAAATATGAAGAAAAACAAAGGAAAAAAAGGAAAAAAAAAAAGAAAAAATAGAAGGAAAGAAGGGAAAAGGAAGAGGAGTTGAAAAACAATAGCTTGCATTAACGTATAGAGGTCTAACAAAAAAAGCACTTCTAAAGCACTCATGTACAAAAATACCTCTGAAGGCCTTTTGAATGCTCTGATCACACGAGCAATAACTACTTTCAACAATTCCTGCTGCATCAGTCAAGGAAACTTAACGGTTAAATCTATATTTGACTCAAAAACAAAAAGCTCACATTTTAGGCCTGAGGGATACATGTACAGGGCATCAATCAAGTAACAGCTCAATTTATTTACTTGTTTATTTTTTTGTGGCAGTTTTGACATCATTTTTTAGGGTACACTTTATTCCAACATTTTCACAAAATGATTCAAGACGGAATGACTCCCATTTGATTCCTCCCACGCAAGTTGCGTAGGACGGTGCGTCATCGAGATCTTCTGATTCTCTGATTTGTCAGAACGTCGTTGCTGAAAATGCAAACTCAGCCTGTCACAAAACGGCTTCGTCACTTCTTGTCATCCATGATTGGTTCTACCACTGACCTTACATTATATATAAAAAAAAACCGAATACGTCTCTAGTCATCATCACAATTAAGCTAACTATGGTGTTGCAAACTTGAGCAATGTGCCTGATTCATTTAATATGGTTTTTATAGAAGATGAATTGAATGAGAAGCGTTTTTCTGCACACATCTGCAAAGGTTTTATCCGCTTGCTGACCATAAAGCATTCCAACGCATTGAGATATGACGCATCTACACACAAAGCTGTAGCAATAAGACGTAGCATCATGGGGAAAAGGATATTATAAAGATCAGTGCATACCGCACTTATTAATCCTTGTCATTCGATTGGTTGTACACGTGTCACGTGTCGTACTTTATTTTGCCATGTAGACTGTTCCAACTCTCCAAATTTTATTATAGGAGTCTTATATTGATGAAAATATAGGACGCTCAGTGAGACGCTTCGCTCCTTTTCCTCCTTCCAACAATGTGCCTTGTATTAATAAATGTGAACGTACGTTAGAAGAACAGTAGAATTGCAGGTATGTTTTGTCCTTTTTGCTATTTCTTCGTCTGAAGGTTTCAGTTGGGAGTTTCTAGCCTCGCAAAAGCCCCGAAAAAAAAACCCAAAACAAATTGTCTATGTCAACATTTAGTTGGGCGAAACCTCATAATGAGTTGCGTGGACAAAAATCCCCCTCTCGATCGTAGCTTCTGATAAAAGTACTAGACTGTAAATCATTGATGCGATTGTCATATAAAACTGAATTAATGTCATTGAATAATGGCGTCTTGTGAATTGCGAAACATGAAAAACCAACTCTGAGGTTTCAACATGACTTTTTCAGTTACGTGTCCAATATTTTGAATGAAATGCATCTGAATGTCAAATAATTTTAGGGAAAATTTAGAGATAGTTCCAAGGCAAGTATTTCGAATACTCTCTGCATAGAAAATAAGCTAGTTCTAATACACTTTATATTGAATTTGCCTTCCCCACAATGATGTTAAGTATATATTTTAAGACAAAGTACCTAGTTGATAATTATTGGTAGGGGAAAAAGATTAACTATAATCTGAGAGGTCACTCATTACCAATCATAGAGAGAAATACAGTGAAAGTTAAGGAAACATATGACCCGCAATTTTCAATTTCACCTCGATTGTTTTTTTGTTTGTTTGCTTGTTGTTGTTGTTGTTGTTGTTTGTTTTTTTTTGGGGGGGGGGTGTTTGGGAAATATGAACATGTTCAAAATCCTAGACTACCTAATATGAAACAAACTAATTTAAAAAAACTTTTCCTAAAACTAATAATGCACTTAACATGGTTTGGAACGTCACAGTCGGGCACTATAATGGTGTGTTTCAGGTTACTTTTTTGTAAACAATGGGTAGGCCTAATGGCCTGACGTTTCGACCCTCACAGTCTTTCTCGATGGCTCTGAGAGCCTTCGAGAAAGATTCTACTAGGGTAGAAACGTCAGGCCGTTTTTTCCACTTATACCATAACAGGTCCATTTGGTCGGTAAGCAGTTTGCAACAGCTAAGTGTATTTTCTCGTTTTCTTATTTTACACGCATGATGATTTTTGAATTTTGATGTTTTGTTTATGCCGTGCCGCGAAGATTTGTTCGAAATGTCATACGGAAGGCTCAAGTTCGCTAAGTGGTAATTTCCCTGTCTCTCAGATTTGCGGATCAAAGTAAAAGTCCCCGTAGAACCTAAACCTGACACGCGGATTGTATTTTAGTACCCACCTCATTAAGTTGGCTATATGCCGTATTTGTTCTAGCTCTGCCGTTACATCTCATATCACCCCGTCCATTTTCAGTTATTTTCTCGGGGTTGAAAAACATTCTGCCACTGCCCCGGTTCCCAATTCATCTTTCATAAAAATATAAATGTATAAATACACAAAATGTATCAAACGATCACACAAACAAACATACGTCTGTCCGTGATGATGTGTTTTCAACGGTCAACACAGAAACATAAGACGGCACGCTATTACGGCAAATCTTTCTCCCGAGAAAAGGCCGGATATTTCACACAAAATATTTAATAAAAAAATTGTCAACACCTTAATCCTAGAGCCATACAAATTCTAAACATGTTTTCCACTGTTTTAAGTCGTTAAATGAAATACCACTTTTTGTCACAACATGCATTTTGTGAAATTGAATCTGCCGAACAAAACTTCTGGAGCATTTGCGTCACTTACACAAATTCTCATCGGGGATTGCAATTTAAAAGTGGGAATGAAATTAATTTTTTGGTAAGATCGATGATTTCAGGGCGAATTGTAAATCGGGCATGCTCATCCCTTTCCTTTTAGTGGGGTGATACATTCGTTGTGCTCGGTCGTTGCTCCCCATGTTTGTGCGCCTCCGGTGAGGAGATTGTTGCCGAATATTGTTCCGACGTTTGTTGTGTTTGCGCTCGGTGCTTTGGGTTGTGTGTTTACTCCCGGAAATGCAATTAAACATATACTATCCACGGCAAATAAAAAAACAACATGCCGAGTTACGTGTGTGGGTGAAAACAAACGGAACCGCAAATGAAGTTTTTTGGAAACAACCAGATTTGTTGGTGAGAACGGGTTTTATGGCAAAAGCAACGGAGACGTTACACATTGCTTTATAATGAATGTAATTCATGTTTCGCTTCATGTTTTTGTTATCAAGAATACAAACTATGAGGTTTTAGGGCGTATGGATTTTAAGCATGACGGCACCTTTTTGTAGCCCTCCGGCCTCAAGTTTCATACGTCGCGCATTATTTTGACCTAAAGTGATCATTCTTTTTTACGTGATCGAATCACGTTAGGTACAAGTCTATAACATGTTAGGTTTTCTCCCTTCCTTGGTTTCGACTCGGAATCTTAAAATGGCGGACGAAGCTCAGGAAACTAAAAACAAGAAGAAAAAAAGCGATTCTTAGAATGTCCGGTTTGAGTTTTTCCTAGATAAATTGCGTGTGTTTCTAAAATGATAGATTACCGTTTGTTACAATGGATAGTGTTATACGTCAACATCAGCAACACAATGTTCACGGATAGTTCGTCATACCCAACAACACACTGCTAAACAGAGATGTTAAAATTGACACATGGGTGATGTCACATATAGATACCGAAGAGAGAATCAAAATTGACATAATTATGTGCTAAAATAACACCAATGTAACTGTTTCGGCAAAATTTAGTGTTATTTTAACACCCTATGGTGTAAATGTTGATTAATTTTGGTATCTTATGTAATAATATCGGCATGATGTCCATTTTAACACCCCAGTTTTGCAGTGCAAAGACAAAGTCAAGGTTGGAATGGTATAGGTCCAGACTTATGGCAAAGCAACAGAACTTTACAACGAAAACCAACCTCGACATTTTCATAAATCGTTGATAACTTATTTGTTTTCTTGCTTTTGTTTTTTAATTCAAGTTCGCCCAAAACAGTTATGGCCCTTGACAAGAGGCTACAGCAGTAGAAAAAATATGACTGGTTAATGTCAGGGTTTATACCCATGTGCACGCACTGCAAAACATATCAAAGTTCACACCATAGGGTGTTAAAATAACACTAATTTCTGCCAACACAATTACATTGGTGTTATTTTAACACACTATGTGTGAGAGTTGATTCTCTCTTCGGTATCTATATATGAAAACACCTATGGTGTCAATTTCAACACCCGAAGTTTTGCAGCGTAGATGTAAACCGAACGAGTAGGGATATGACACACATTATTAAATACTTGATAAAACCCCAGTTCAGTCTGAACTGTCTCTAAAAGCTTTGATGTAGTATCACACATTCAAAAACCGACTGAGTCCCTTTTCAATATTTATTCTATTGAGGGAACCTAGATTTATAAATGTCTACATTACTAAGACCCAAAACATAAGCAAACCAAAGCAAACTGTCACATAAGAAAACATTATTTTCTTGATACAACTAGATTTGTACAATTATGCTGGTTTTAACGATCGGACAGAAGCATATTATAAGCTGGTTCGTAAAAATAATTTCAAATTATACACATTTATTTCAAGGCTGTCCTTGGAAACGCATTTAC
The DNA here is from genome assembly GCA_010994315.2 of Pisaster ochraceus. Classification (NCBI taxonomy): domain Eukaryota; kingdom Metazoa; phylum Echinodermata; class Asteroidea; order Forcipulatida; family Asteriidae; genus Pisaster; species Pisaster ochraceus. The sequence goes on from CM021531.1 coordinate 3,911,861, forward strand.
AAATTGTTTGTCATAAGTTGAATTACAACATTGCAGGTAAATTAGTAGCAAATTAAACAAGGAACAACATTAAGGCTTTGATGAATCCACAATGTTGCCGCGCCCTGACGTAGAGACAGGCAACGGAACGAAATGAATTTGTAATTAAATGAATTTTGTAATGAAATAAATTTTGTAAAAGAAGTAAAAAAAAACATGCTTTGTAATCCCTTCTACTCCCTGCAAGACATCACAGCCCAGATTTCACTGGATTCTGATACATTTTAATGGATCGGATATTATACCTCAAACGATCCATCAATTAAATTCAAATTGCAACGTCTGGGGAGGGAGCGCGGCAATCGCCACCGGGCGAACTCGGCGGTCGAGTGGTCGAGGTGGCTGCACTTGTAAACAGGAGGTCGTGGCTTCGAGTCCCCCGGTGGGCTGCCAGCGGGCATTTTGCTTTCCGCTGGGAAGTACAAGAACTCCGAACGCGCCCTGCTGCTCGGCGTCGGTTTGGGAAACCCGTCAATTGTTTCATTAGTTTTTTATTTAGGTCAGAGTAAATACCAATGGGGCTGAACGGGGGGAAAGGGAGCGCGAGGCCCCTGATTGGCCGCTCAGGGTGGCAATTGTTGTTAATCTACGTCTTAGATGTTTGTCGATTCTGGAAACAATGGAACAGCACTGAAAGTTCCGAATGGCCATTATTCCACCTAGATCATGTCCGTCTGTAGTGCTTCAGACATTGTATATCTGAAGACTGTGATTGGAGAGTCACGGTGTTTTTTTTTAACGAGCTAGCGAATATCAAATGACGCCGTGTGTGCACGGAAGAAGGACGTAACGAAAAGTAGTCCCGCAGGAAGGGCGTTGAGCAAAATGTGCAAAAATGTGTTTCAAGGATTACTGAACGTGAAAGTTTGATCAAACTCTTCTGTCATTGTAGGAAGGTTAAATTCTGCATGGGAACGGGAAAAAACGTCCCTGCGGTAATTCTAGCAACAAAAATTTTACATTAGAGTCATGTGAAATTTTTAAATTTTTAACATTGTTGTTTTGTCAGGAGCAATGTTTTGCTCATGGGCTTTTGTTAGCCTACTTGAAAAAAGTACTTCGATACTTATAAAAGGATAGCCACAAGACAAAAGCTACAAGAGGTAGAGAAACGTTTTGAACATCCTCGTCCTGTTTATTACCAAACCAAAGAACTTGTAGTTACATAACTTAAGCGCAACGTCGATACACCAGCAAGTGGCGTCAGCCGGTGCGAGACGCGGTCCACTCACGATCGCCATTTTGTATTCCCTCAAGCACTGTGGTTTATAGTCCGTTTTAACGAAGCTACTTTGCGGGCCCAAGTCTTCCTAAGTACATTAAAAAACGCTCTGTGCTTAAAAAAAAGAAAAAAGGAGAAGAGAAATAAATAACATAAATACATGATCAAATTTGATCAAATCAGCCGTACAAAGATTTTCTCAACGGATTATTAAATCTGATAAAATGTTGGCGCCGTTTATCACATTAGGGTGAATTTTACGACTAAAAAGCTTTTTTTTTTTGACGCATCCAAATAGATGCGTGTTGAGAGCGTCCACTAAGTATTTTCCTAATTCAATTGGAGTGGTAAGAAACAAGCCTACTCTCTTTTGGCACCCTTAAGGGACCTTTCAAACTAATGGTGTTTATTTCATCACAATCAACATGTTCTGAATGCAGGGTGTATGGTCAGGAAACCCACTCAGTGTTGAGTTCTGAAACTTGGTGCGTTGACGTGTACAACATCTCTCCTGTTCATTTCATTTTGTTAACAGAGGTTAGACAACAACATACGGTCTACATACACTCCAAATACTCCCAAATCAGAATTAACCCGGATTCTGGAGCCCGACCCATTTCTACGTCAGTCTGACCGGGAATATGTTTCAAAATTACCCCAAAATTTGGTCAAACTGACGCAAAATCTGAGTTAAAATCCCATTCTTTAACCATTTTCCGTGTTAGCCTGACCCGGAAATTGGTCAGGCGCTCTGGGACCACCGGTTCCATGGAGGTTTTAGAGCGCGACGAGAGTCACAAAACAGGACTCAACGACTGCATTTTGTCTAATCTATTCTTGAGTGTGCCGTAATGCCACTGTAATGCCACGTCCCTTTCACAGTACAAACTGACTCCACTGATTACAGCAGAAGTTTGTAGTTGCTGCTTTGAGCTAGTTTTTCTTTGATGGTTTATGCGAGACAAGTTTTAATATCATTAGACCTGGCTCTTACGCAAAGACTGAGGTCTTCTTAGAATTAGTTTTGGTAAAATTACACACAAACGTTGGCCAGCTTTGGGGCCAGCCGTAAGTAGGGAAAACTTTGGGCGTGCACCAGGGCCCTCTTCCATTGAGCTGCTTTAGCAGAAAATAATCAACACTTTCTGCTAAGCAGGATACCAGTTAAATATTGTACACGTGACATGGTAGGTTGGCTGGTAACCGTATGCTGGTATAAGCATAATTGTGTTGTGCTTAGCTCGTTTTGTGCTTAAGCAGTTCTATGAAATTGGGCCCAGGTACACCCGCGCGTGACGCAAGGACTTACCGATATGATCAATCTAGTATGGGGTGGTATCTCCGATGGTTCAGCACCCCCACCCCGATAAGCTTAGACTAAACTGCTTATATACTTCTCCTAACTTGGATCATTTCAAACAACTATTTTTACGTGCTGAACATAGTGAGTATTTTTAGTACCCTTATTCTATAAAAAGGAGACAAAAGAAGATAAGAAGCCCCATTTGACAATGCCGTGAACAGCAATGTCTATACGAGTCCCATTAGTTGACACTTGAATCCTTGGAGATTTAGATAATTTGAAAGCTGATTTTACAAAGCCCTACTTTAAATTTTTATAACCAATTCAAATCCCATACGACAAAGGAAACCCAAACTTAACATTGAAAATGTATTTGACGAACTCTTATACTTAGGCCTAGTATAGTGTAATTCTGAGACATATTTTGCGTGGAGCAAAAAAATTAGAAACCATCAGAGAAATTAAGGTAAACAAAAAGTTAGTCAGTATAATTATTATTTGATGACGATTTACGAATTGATTGGATTAAAGTTTGATTGGTTATGTGAAGTTGACATTTGGGGATATGCATGGTAAACATCGAGTTATGTCTTTTTGACATAGAGTCATTAGACCTCGCTCACTCGTTCGTTTGTTTTCTTAATTAGTCCCAGTGACCGTAAATTCCCGGTATCATATTGTTGACAATGAACCTGCTCGCTAGTACTTTCATTCTTGATGGACGATTAATTTGTTCAAGAAAGATACCCCATCTACTCAAAAATGTTGCCATCCCTTAAGGATATTTTGACAGCCATGGGCAAAAGGAGTTCCCACAGACCCATATAAACCCCAGCGCCTTGCCGTTGAGACTCCGCAAAAGGCTGTGGGCTTAATGTGCAATTATAACTATTAACATGCCCATGTTTGTGGCTTAGAACAATTACATATGAATATGTAAGCTTTTACAGCCTGTTTTTCAAGAAAAATTTCGCTCTACCTTCAAAACAATTTGAAAGAAAACCAGGTCGGCATTTCAAAAGACTGTCTCTATACTGCTGAGCTTAAAAGCTCGGCTTCTTTAGTTTGGGGCTACAATTACGTGGGGCTACATTTAAGTATAATTTTGGGGCTACTGTAGGTCTGACTATATTTAGGTACACGTTTAGTGCTACATTAAGGTCAAGGCTACATTAAGGTGCAAGTTTTGGGCTACATTTAGGATGGGTCCACATAAAGGGCTCAGGTTACATTTAGGAGCCGAAAAAGTTGTCTACCAAATGCATGTCAGAAAGAAACCGCAGCAGTATCGCAAAACAATTTAGGTTACACCCAAAGTGGTCGTGCCCAAAGTGGAAATTTAGTGCCGTGGTGGACCTCAAATGGCAGCCACCGCTAATTATACCGTTCCGTGTCAATGAAACGCAATAACCATTACGGTAATACAATTGCCGTTGTTAGTAAATTACATCCGCTGCACAAAATAGTCCTTAGGCATAAATCTTCTTTCACTACGACCACAATTACAGTTCCGACATTGTTCCATGGTAACCGACCAACACTGGTAGCTGCGTGCTTTAATATTTATTGTTGTCAAGGTAACTCAATTTAGAGGAACAAAGGGAGTTCGTGTTATGGTTACGACCGTCTAATATAACAAAGGACAACAGTACCGTATTCGTCGTACTAGGGTTTTATTTACAGGGATTTTTAAACAAGATTTTGGTTTACCATTTAGGTTATGATTTTTGCCAATATGATAAAGGTATGCAAGGCTACAACTGTCTTTGAAAACCACCCCGAAGGGGACCGCAAAGACGGGGTGTACTCTTTCATCAAAATATGGCGGTATACTCAAGTACCATCAAACAACAAGATTCAATTGTTTTAAAATTAGATTTTATAAAAAAAAATATACAAATTACAGCGCCGCATCAAAATAACGAATTCTCTGTTATCAACTTGTACGTTAAATAAATACCTACAACATTTGAATTAACAACAGATAATGTACAGAAAAATAATTAGACGAACGAAATAGTTCGTAGAACTACACAGCAAGGTAGTCTTACATCACCACAAATATGTTTTTATTATAGTTATTGTAAAAGTGTTGCTTTAAGTTATGATGGTAACTTCATGTTTTTTCTTTCAAAATATAAACTAGAACAGCGAAGCTGCCATGGCGAGCTGCCGATCGCCAGATAGAA